>JAADWY010000360.1:0-31655 GCA_023336355.1 Pythium dissotocum
AACTAGCCGCTGGAGCTGGTTTACGACCCCGTAACCAGCTCTGCGACGACTCTGGATAAGCGCTACCCCTTCGCCTCCAGAGGTGTTGTGAGGAACTGCATTTGCCGAGATCCACTTTACCACAACTGCCTTGCCTGGTGCCGCCACCAACGTCTCACCAACATCACCGCGTACGGCGACTCCGCCGTGATCATCCACCAAGCGCTGCAGCTCAATGCGTGTCGCGCGGCACATCTCCAGCCACTGATCGCGAGCATTCGCGCCTACGGCACTCCTCCTGCACGGATTAGCCTCCATCACGTCAGACGTGAGTTCAACGGCGGCGCCGACGCGTTATGCAACTAGGTGATGGACACAGTGTCCTCCCCGTCGTACCGATCGTCAACGGCCTGGCCGTTGCCGACAGCCTACGCCGCTCCTGTGAGTCCTGCTCGAGCTCTACCAGCGCCGGCATACCCGCCGTCCGACAGCTGCGGTACCGCCAGCACCTGTCCACATACCCCGAGCTCGAGCTTCTCTGCGCCATTGCGCAGGACGGTCTCACACCCCATTGGATCGACCCCGCCTGGCGGGTCCGCCCTCGCCCGGTTCCAGCGAACTACATCGGCGCGGATAAAGGTGCTCGAGTCGTCGTTCGCGAGCTGCTCACCGACTATTTCCTTGGCAGTTGCATCATTGCTTCGGTGCCTACGCTGGCTCAGGACCCTGGGTTCCATTCCAGCGCGTTTGCGCTCGTGCCCAAGCACGGCGCACCGCTGACGGTGGATGGTCGGACCATCCACGACCTCTCGTCCCCAGTGGGACAATCCGTGAACGACTTCACGGACTCGACGGCGTCGCCAGATGCGATGTGGGACCCGCCGCCATCCATTGCGGCCAGAGTTCGGGATCTCCATCGTCGGTACCCAGGGTACAACGTTTATGCCATGGGAGCGGATATTGCCGACGCATTCCATCAAGTGCCAGTGCACGCACGCCATGCGCCAGCGTTTGGGGGGAAACTCCCGCTCTCCGACATAGTCATCGTGTCGGGGATGGCAGTATTCGGGTGGACAACTTCACCAGGCTTCTTCGCCATCTTTGGCAAAGCCTCCCGCCACTACCAGCGCACAGGCGCATCCATTGTCTTGGGGAGCTCAGAGCCCTTCTGGATATTCCAATGGGTCGACGACATCGTCTTGGTCGAAGTGGACATCGGCGACCGCTTGCAGCAAGCGGAGAAGCGTCTCAGAGACGGCGTCAAGCTGGTGTTCGGCCCCCATGGGTGGCACGAAGGCAAGTTCACGACCTGGTCGCGACGGTTCCACGCAGTCGGCATCGACTGGAACATTGACGCGGAGACAGTCTCCATTCGTCAGAGGAAGATCGACAAAGTGACAAGGATCGTATCCGACACTCTCGCGCTGCGCTTCGTCTCATCGAGGAGACTGGACAGCCTGGTGGGTGTCCTGAGGCACATCATCACGTTCACCCCCGTGACGAAGCCATTCATCCAGATGAATTGCAAGCGTCGCCACGGCACCGGAGTGGCCATCACATCGTTCCTTCGGAAGGACCTCGAGTGGTGGAAGGATCTCACCTTCCAGAACGGGTTCTCGGACATACCCATGAAGACGTTCGAGCCTCGCTCAGCTATCGACGGCTGCTGGACGGTAGAGTACTCCGGCGCGGTGACAAGGGTAACGAGCATGCTCCTGGAGCAACGGGCCACATTCGAAGCCACAGGAGCTACCCGAAGCGAATCTGTGGCCAACAACCACAGGAGTCACAGTGACTTGGGGCCCAGCACTCCAGCTTCCGGACGCCTGGCGTCACAACACGATCTACAGCCACACGCGATGGATTCTGAGCGTCGTCACCAGGATGAACAGCGACACAGAACGGGGCCAGGCCCTCCTTCGTGAGTGCGGACTAAGTCAAGCCAGAAATCGTATCCAGTTCAGCACGCACAGGATTATCAGGGGCATGGACGCGACAGCGGTCTGCGACGTGCATTGCCGAACTGACAGTGATCATATCCTATAGATGAACAGCGAAACGAGCGTGTCAGACACGCCACCCAACAGCTCAAGCGGGCCGCCATTGCGGAGAGTACTCTGGGGCTATACGGTCGGAACTTCAAGTACTGGCAGGAATTCTGCAGAGACTTCGGCTTCCCAGTATGGATCGACGAGTTGCCCAGGGCACAACAAGCGAGAATGGTGGGACTGTACGCCGGGCTCTGTTCCTCAGAGGGACACAACAAGAACATGACAGGGAACAAGTTCCAGACCTTCGACGGAAAGATGGCAGCCGTTGTCTTCGCCCACAAGGCCGTTCGTAACGCCAAACTCGATTACCGTGATCCGGAATTTGAGCTCGTGGCTCAAGGATACAAGAGCACCAACAGTCAGGTGGAAAGAAAGCAGCCAGTTACTACATCGATGCTGCTCAAGATGCGAGAACGCTTGGTCAGACCAAGTAGGGAAGAACGCTTCCAGTGGGGCTCCATCATATTGGGATTCTTCTTCCTCGACAGAAGCTCAGAGCTCTGGGGCCCAGTGACCCACGACACGTCCACAGGGACCGAGCGTGCACACTGTGTGAAAGCGCACAACGTGATCCTCAGAGACCAGCACGGCCGACAGGTCCAAGCCGAAGGGAGCCGGCCACATTCCGTGGAGATCCTCTTCGAGTCCCACAAGGGTGACCGCATCGGCCAAGGCGTGACCATTCGTCACTACAGATCCGAACGCCAGGGCCTGTGCCCGGTGGAAGCTGCCCAGTGGATCAACGAAGGGCGCAAGTTGGGACCGTACCTGACTTCAACATCTACGACCAAGACCATCAAGAAGGCCACAGTGGCCGCAATGATCAAGGACGTAGCGTCGGCAATGGGCCTGGCCCCAAAGGACTACTCGCCACACTCACTCCGAATCGGCGGCGCCTGCGCGCTGTTGGCGGCAGGGAAAAGCGACCTCGTCATCCGACTCACGGGAAGATGGTCAAGTTGGTGCTTCTCCGTCTACACGTGACTCCGCCCAGGCATGCTTCGCGACGCGGCAAGCTGCATGATCAAGGCCTCGACGTGGGAGTGTCACGAGCCAGGTCTCCCGACACAAGGGGGGATTGCCATCGAGGCCAACTCAAGCTAATCAAGTCAACTTCCCCCCATCTCATCATCAAGCCCGCGGAACGTGAAGGAGGAAAGTGACATTCATTGAGGGCTCCACAGTTCGATCAAAGCTCAGGACGGTTCAATCGTAGCCAGTTGGCTGCTCTTGGTAACTGCTCACATCAATAACGTGTTTTTAGTTAGGAACCTTAAACTTCATTATAACATACATTTCCAAATACGATTCCATCATATTATATCGACAAAACATTTTATTTCCCAACTTGCCCTCTGCTCGACTCGTGAAGGAATATGGCGATCGCGATGGATGTGGACGAGCTGTCGCTGCGCTGCTGCGTGTGCGGCACGTCAGCAGACGACGACAGCAATGTGCTCAACACGAAGATGAAGATGCTCATCTCCAAGTGCGGCCACCGCTTGTACGTCCCCGTCTCGTATTCTACGCGCGGCGCGTTTCCTTCGTCTGCTCAACCCACCGTACTCATGACTCATGACTCTAACTACCGAGTCTGTGCTGTAGCTGTGACGGCTGCATCCGCCGTGAGTTCCAGCATCAGCGTGAGATCCCGTGCGCCGCCTGCCAGAAGCCTATCAAGAAGTCGCAGCTGCAGGACAAGACGATCGAGGAGCTCAACTGCACCAAGGAGACGTCGGTGCGCAAGAAAGTCTGCAAGGAGTGCGTGTCTGAACCATACAGAGCGCCCTACGCCTCACCAGCACTAATCTATGTGATTGTGGACACTGTGGCAGCTACAACAAGACGGAGGACGACTTCAACACGTTGGATGAGTACAACGACTACCTCGAGATGGTCGAGAACCTCAGTACGTTTGTGTCCTGTTGTGAATGGACTGCGTTACGTTTCCACTTGCTGACTATTCGTATTCATTGGGTTGGTGTTGTTTCAATAGTTTTCGATTTGGTGTATGGCGACGAAGAGCAAAAGGCCAGCGCGCACAAGCAGTGGAAGCAGTACCGACTGGAAAACGCCATCAATATCGCGACAAACGACGCCAAGAAGGCGGATGAAGAGCGCCGCATTGTGCAGCTCATTGGCGAGCAGCAACGTTTGGCGGACGAGCGGCGGCAGCTGCAGCAGCGCGAGGACATGCAGTTCGAGGCCGACGTGATCCGCCAGAAGGCGCAGCTCATGGAGGTGGCGCTGGGCGAGCGTGACGAGAAGGACGTGACCAAGCTGCGCGCCACGACGACGGCCATCCCCATTGACCAGGCCGTGACGGCGGAGATGGAGGCGGCCATGATGGGCTTCCAGCCAGGCATGATCGGCGGCCCGCAGCCAGTGCCAGTGCCAGGAGGCAAGCGCGGACCGACGTTTGGCGTCCAAGAGTCGAAGAAACTGCGTCGCGACCAGCAGCGCGCCGGCGGCTACGACCCGGACCTCCAGTTCAAGCGCAACCGAGCAGAGGCGTGGCAGAGTATCTTCTTCACGCCCGTGGATCGACGAACGGACACGGCCCAGCCCATGGACGTGTGCTAGATGCTGGGAGTGCCGCACGCTTTCACCGCTTTCTCTAATAACGAATACTACACTCGACTTCTCAATTGTTTGGTGATGAGTGATTTGTTTATATCCGGTTGCGAAGACAACAGCGTCGCCGGCACCCAGTCGAACTTGGCCTTGAGGAAGCCATGGGTTCGTCCTGCTGCTCGCTCTTTTTGACTGCGTTTCTCGTCTCCTGTGGGTACTGCGTCGTACCCGACGGGGATGGCGACCCACAGATTGAGTGCGTTCACGCGAGCGTGAGTGGCGCGGATCTTCTCGTACTTCGCAAAACCCACTGGCAAGACACGCGCACCCGTCACGGCCGAGACCACGGGCGGATTGCTCTGATGGGCGAGTGGTTGGTGCATCGACGAACGCGAGAGGGCGCCTCCCACACGCGCGGCTCGAGGATTTTTCAGCGGGGTCGGCTCCATGCGAGCAGCCAGACGCTTGGCTAGTGCACGCTGCTCCGCTGCTTGTTGTGGCGTCTTCGCTAGCAGAGTCTCCTTGGCTCTTCGCACGCGCTGCCGCTGCAGCTTGAGATACACACGCCTCTTCTTGTCCGAGAGCAAGTTGAACACACGCAACCTCG
Organism: Pythium dissotocum; assembly: GCA_023336355.1. Classification (NCBI taxonomy): domain Eukaryota; phylum Oomycota; class Peronosporomycetes; order Pythiales; family Pythiaceae; genus Pythium; species Pythium dissotocum. Next base: position 5,212 of record JAADWY010000360.1, read on the forward strand.
CGCGGCTGCCGCGCCACACGCGCTGGATGAGCCGCACGGCGCAGCGTCGCGTGAGCTCCTGACCCACAGTGGCCATCGCAGCAGCAGCCACTCGCTGGGTAACGGACAGCGTTGTTCGCAAATGATCCTCAGCTAGATTCAAGTGGCTTTGCGCGTCCGCCATGAGCCCCAATAGACCAACTTCGCGACGCCTGCGATCCTCTTGGCGTGCCTTCCATCGCGCCCACGCACGCTGGATCGTGGAAACGCACGCTCTTCGATAGGCTTGCTGTCGAAATACGAGCACTCGGTTGACCATGTCGGGTCCAAATAACCTGTCCACAAACGCCGCTGCGACCTCAGGCGCCAGTGACTGCGTCATCAGCTGCGTCCGGCGTTTCCTCACTCGCGCCTTCAACACGCCACAGACTGCAGCCGACAGAAACGCACCACGCAGTCGACGCTGGCGTTTGTCTCTGCCTTGCTTGGTGAACCCGACCGGCAGCAGATTGGACGCTCGCAGCGACCGCAGCTTCTTCACGATCGTTCGTATGCCTGGTAGAGTGCTGAGTTGTCGGGCCGTGCGTCCTACGGCGCGTAGAAGCTTCCGAATCACGTCACCCGCGTACTGGGCGACGCCGCTCACTCGCTTCGACGGCTTGAACAATGCTCGCAACATCTTGGAGACGCGCTGGACAGTCGTCGATGCCGAGTGACTGACGGCGTCTGCGGCATACGTGAAGACATTGCGCGCAACACGTTCCCCCCTCGCGCGACGCAGGAATCGTGACTTGCGGAGCTGGTCAAGTCGCTGCTGGACGAGGTCTACGGGCGTCAGAAGCTTCTTCTTGGCGACGCCAGGAAGCGAGAGGACGGTGATGGACGACGGCATGATCTATGAGCGAGTGAGGCTTCGACACGAATTCGCGGAGTTGCTGCTCGAGCAGGCGTTTCGCTCCTGATGAAACGGCACGTGGACTCGCCTGTTGGAGTCATCGCAAAGTCATCACCAAACAATATGATACAATCTAAAGAGGCAGAAGACCACGATGATGTGGCGCTGGTTGTCGCGTGCGTCTGTGGAGCGGTGGAGAAGCTGGAGGAGGTGCTGCGGTGGGAGCAACATGCGACTCTGCAGCAGCCCAGGCAGCCGCCATCACTCGAAGAGCTCTACAGACAAAAGGCGTGGCACAACGCTAGCGAGGCGGCTATGGAGAAGACAGCGCGCTGGAGTCTAATACGACGGGCGCGCGTGATGGGATCCAGCCCACAACACCAGAAGCAGCAGATGCAAGCGACGATATACGACTGGCAGCGGCTCATCGACTCCACGACACGAGAGCTGCTGAGACTGCAGCTACAGACCCAGCTCACACGGCTTGCACAAGCTCACGCAGACGCAACGCTGCGGGTGCCAGCGGTGCTGCAGGCGGAGAGCATCGAAGAAGACGAGCTGGAGACGCGGTGGGACGCCTACGGCCGCGCCCAGCCACTGCGTACGTATTTGAGAACATGGCGGTTGCCTTTCTCACGTCGAATCTAACGAAACAAATGGGGCTTTGACTGCACAGACCGCAACATTTTGGGCGAACGCTACTCGACGCCGGAGAAGCCGCTGAGCTACAGGACTCAGCGTGACGCCACCGAGATCTTCCGACTGATGCGGCCGCGCATGAAAGAGGAGCTTCGGACGCGCGAGACGCGACGCATCCAGCGGCTCAACCAGCAGGCGCGAGCCAAGCGCTCGCAGACCAAGAAGACGCTCAGCCCAGAAGAGGAGCTGGAGGCGCGACTAGACCAGGCGCTGCTCACTGAGGAGGACGCAGCATTAGGAGTGGAGGCTGGTAGCAACAACAGCGGACTGTCAGCCGACCACTTCAACATGACCAGCGCATGTCCTAATCTAGTGCAATGCGGATAGGGCTCCGCAGTTGCTGTTTGGTTGGCTCGCAGTGGAGCCAGAAGCTTAACTCAGGTTTACCCTAACGGATAAATCATTCACGACATACAAAACCCAAGTTGCGGAAATTGGTGAATTATGCTACATCTGCTGCTAAGCTCTCGTAGTATATTCTGCCTACAGATTGGTTGGGCGGCGCTGGTCGCGTCGGTCTCTGCGGGTTGCGAGCGGATCCGATGCTGCGCTCCTCACTTTCTGCTGACTGCTCTGCTGGCTACGACGACCGGGTATGTACATGGACATCGAGCTAGGATAGCGACGATGACTGTATCCACAGAGGCTGATTGAGTGGTGTGTGTCCTGTCTTCAGCATTCGAGCATCCAGGAGGGCCATACATTCGTGTGGTATGCAGCTTTTCGTCGAGACCCTTTCGGGCGCTCCGCTCACCCTCGCGGTGGCGGCCGATGCCTCCGTGGCGTCGGTCAAGCAGATGATCGAGAACGTTGAGTTCATGACCGGCTTCTCGCTGGCTTGCGCCGGCAAGACGCTCGAGTCGGGCTCGCTCGCCGACTTTGGTGTCGAGGACGCGTCCACGCTCAAGATGCTCTACTCGGTCAACGGTGGTATGCGTGCTAAGTGGCGCAAGAAGCGCATGCGTCGTCTCCGTCGCAAGCGCCGAAAGATGCGTCAGCGTGCCAGATAAATGCTTTCGCCCCGTCGCGATTGCAGGAGTTTGCGCCACGCCTTCCTCAACACCCCAGTCGTCACTGCGCTCTCGGCTTCATCCCCCAGAGTGGACGCGCGTCAAGCGACGACGGCTCGTGAGCGCGCGAGAAACATGGCAGTAATGCGATAATTCACACACGCCCACAGACGTCGAGTCTGATGAGAAAAAAAAACACCCACGCGCCTACCGGTCTCATTCAGTTTGTAAGTGTTGGGATGACTGGTCAAACAGGTTGGCACGATGGAGGCTGCAGCACACGCTGAGTGCACTGTGGAGCCTGCTGCTGCGAGGTGTCCAGTGCACTAGACTCCGTCGTGGGTCGACATTTAGTAGGGTAGACACAGCTTATCATCGATATCGTGGGAGTGAAGGACACTGCTTTTTCAAGCCTCTGTCGGTTCACAGTGCCGAAGCGTGCACGATTAGAACCGTTCGCGGAGTGTCGACTGTACGTGTGGTTGTCGGCGAAGTATTGCACACTTTTATCATTCTTCGTCTACGCGTCTACAGTCTCTCTTCTCCATCTCCCTACCGTATCAATACTGCGTGCTGTCGTACTTGAAGACCCAGCCCGTGAGTGCGCCGACCTGGCTGGCCGTGCGGCGCCACAGCGTCTGCTCGCGCTCCGTGACTTCGTACGTGTGTTCCTGCGGCACTGGCGGCTCCTGCGCGTCCGCCTCCTCGTCTTCATCCTCCACTGACGTCGCGGGTGTCAGTCCTAGCGATTCCACGTCCGTCACCACCACCACAATGTCATCGTCTTCAGCTGTTGAAGCGAGTGGAGCCCTCGTGGGCAGCAGCAGCTCCCTAGTGGCGCCCAACACGGAACCCAGAGATCCCCAGCGACCAGCCATCGTCCTCTTCAGCGGCTTGCTCTGAGCTTCCTCATTCGCGTCCGTTCGCTTTTCAATGCGGTATTCACCCAGCACGCGGAACGCCCGCCTGCGCCGCTCCTGCTCGTCCTCCTGCTTCGCGAGACGCTGCGCGGGCGTCGTCTCATGACCCACAGCCCCTCGCACTGCGCGCTGCAGCACGTGGAACACGTCCACGATGGATGAGTCGTAGTGCTTCTCGAACTTGCCCAAGTCGATCTTGCGGTTCAGCGCCAGGATCTTGCGTTCGCGTGTGCTGTCCACCTCCACGACTTCTTCGTCCTCACTGTCGTCGACGGGCCTGTCGTGATCGTCGTGCTCCATCACCGTCGACCGCCGAACGCCTCGTGTCGTGAACGACGCGCGCTCAGCGAGCCGCGTCACGCGCGTCATGCGTGTGCGTCGTCGCAGCGCATCGCGCTTCTTCTTGAGCTTGTACGCCTGCAGCTTCTCGACCTTCTCCAAGTGCGCTTCTGCACGCGCGACCAGCACGAGCCACCGCTCGTGGAGCTGCTGCGCCGTGTAGTGGCCGTGGAACTGCGGCTCGTAGCCGGCGTGGCGACTCAGCACCTTGTCGAGGATCAGAATGAGCTCCCACTTGGCGCCCACGCGCTCCACGGCCATCACCAGCAGCTCGTCGTTGAAGCAGTCGCAGTGGACCAGACGCTCTGTGCAATGAGGACACAGGTCGCGCCAGCCCCACGTGCGGATCACCGAATACCACAAGAAGTCCTGCATGAGACCGAGCAGCGAGAGTCGAGTGAAGGCCGCGAGCAGCCCAAAGTACAGGAAATCCCCGAGGAATTTGCAGCTTCGGTAGAGCCAAATGTACAGCAGAGGGCCCTGCGCGAGCGAGATGAACACCACAACCAGCACCTGCAGCATGAACGCAAAGCGGAAGGAGAAGCCCGACGTGTCGCCACCCGTGGCCTTGGCTCGAAAGTACTTGCGGCGCTGGCGGAAGATGAGCTTGAAGATCTCTTTGAAGATGGCTTTCACCAGCGACGGCAGCACCATGAGCGCGATGTAGTAGATGACAATGGAGCCGATCACCGGCAGGTCGACGCCCACCAACCCATGGACCATCGCGAGCACGAAGGTCACGTAGAACGTGATGTACAGCGAGCAGAAGATGATGATGGAGCGCTCGCCGCGCGACAGGCGCTCGTTGCGGTACGGGAAGAAGATCCACGTGAAGTAGTTCTCGTGGCGCCACCACGTGTAGAAGGGCTCAATGGGCCGCCGCATCTTACGCCAGCAGCACGGACCGAGCAGCCGCGTCTTGGGCACCTTGCGGTCCCATGGATTGGGCTGCCAGTAGTCCACTTCGGCCTCGGGCACCGCGAACTCGTTGCAGTAGTTGCGCTCGAGATTGGCGCGGAACGACTCGCAGTGGAACGCCATTTGGAACACGCGCAGTCCGAACAGCGACGCGACCAAGTACGGCACGAAGATGAGCATGAACGACGCGCCCTTCCAGCCCGATTCCGAGCAGTCGTCGGGCATTGGATTTGCGTAGAAGTTGTGGATCACGAAGCCCGCACGGCGGTCCGACGTCTGCGTCTTGAGTGAGTACAGCTTCTGCTTGGACTTGATGGGCGTCGGCAGTTTGTTTGTCTGGCAATAATCCAGCGACGCGGAATCATTGCGGTGGCGAGGCAGTCGACACGGTTGAATCACCAGATACATTTCTTCATCGTCGTCCTCGAACCGCGTGAGCGGCAGACTCGCGTAGGTCGTGGCGAGTCGCGAGCCATTTGCCACGTACGAGAATTCCTCGCCCTCTTCGTACCGCTCAAAGTCGTCTTCCGAGAGCAGCAACACTTGGAACGTGGCGTTCTGGCCTGGGTCTGGCTGCTGGCTGGCGTCGATCTCGTACTTGAGGCGGAAACCCACTTCGTCTCGCAGATGCAAGTACGCGAAGTCGTCGACGAGCACGACGTCGTGGCCCACGAAGGCGTCGAGATGCAGCACTTCGTTGAGATGGACGGTCGCGAGGAACACGATCATGACGATCGTGACCGCCACGCCGACGAGAAAGAAGCTCCAGAACTGTACGCAGCCGCGGCGCTTGCTGTAGCGCGTGCCAATCCACTGCGTGCCCCAGTGCTCGCGGTCCGCGAGGATCCGGCGCTCCTGGACGAGCGACCTGTGCTCGACTGTCATCACTTCCTCCTCGTCGCCACTCAGTGGATCGGCCAGCGTGACTTCGATGTCTGGCTCACGGCCGATAGACCGAGCGTAGGCGATGTACGCCTCGATCAGCTCCGTGTTCAGTTGTGTTCTCAGCCGCCGGTCGCGCGTCATTGGCGTGAAGTCTTCCTCGTTCTCTTCATCCGCATCTTTGTGTTCCTCGCTCTCGTCTCTGTGGGGGACGCGGCGCTTGAATGCGTCCAGCGTCACGGGCTGGTTGGTGTTGGCGAGATGCACGAGGCTCTCGAACGCGCGCTGGTGTTCCTTACGCTCCTCTCGCTGCGACAGCGTCTCCTCTCTTCGCAACTGCATTGTGACCATTGGTTCCACGCCGCCGTCGTCGCCGTTGGAATCAGACAGCGAGCCCGCCGACGCTCCTGCCGCCGACAGATCGTTGTTGCTGGTGCTGGTCGCCTCGTCGTATTCTTCTGCGTAGTCCGTCTGTGAATTCGGCCCGAAGTACTGCCGTGCGATGTACTTGTGTTGGTGCTGGCGTGTGCCGCTGTCGTAGCTGCTCACGCTCGGGTTACTCGCCACGGACATCGAGTCAGCGGACGGCGGGGGCCGCGCCGTGGACGGCAGCATGTGGACGTCGAAGTAGTCGCTGTTTCCGCCGTCCAGCGACGAGCGCCGCCGCCGCTGAGCGTCGCGGTCGCCGCCATTCAGGCCCAAGACGCCGCGAATGGTTCGCCACATTCGGATCAATTGGACAAGTAACACACCGACAGCCGCCGTCAACAGGTCTCAGTGAGTCGCGTTGCTTCCAGACGAAGCACTGCTCGCGACACTCGCTGAGCCATTTACCGCAGCCACGAGCCAGCACAATCACAGCAATCACACACGGTTACGCTCTCTCCCGTCGTCGTGAGTCGTTCCACTCCTTCTCCCAGGTGGCGTAACCAAATGTAGCCATGTGGGCCCCTTAGGTCAGTCTAACGGGGTAAAGTCACTATCTTCTAAGATGGAGCCGTTTGGCGGAAATGGTGGAAAACGGAAGAAAGACCCGTCGACCCCACGAAGCATGGACGCCTCCATGCTGCTCCAATCGCACCGCGACGCTGGGATGTTCACGTTTGAGTTCCAGCTTATTCGCGGCGGTGGCTCTTGACTCACCGTTGGATCCTTCCGGGCGTCGTGTGATTGGATCGACCGCTCGCCGCGACGCTTGGCGACCCAGTTATGCTGTCCGTGCGCCTGCTCGCGACCCACTCTCCGCTCTTGCTTGGTTCTTGCTACCCAGATCAGTTGCCAGTGGACACTTGCGCTGCCATGCGCATTCGTACACTCATGATCCACAGCGTCAACGCCCGCGGTCTCACGTCGACTTCACCGCCATCTCCCGTTCTCGTCCCGCGTGACACTGACGACTACAGCAGTGGGAACCACCCCACACAACGGCGACGCCGAAGTCTACCATCACGATGGCGCGCCGGTTGGCTGCTCGCCATGGTGTTCGTGCTGTCGAGCATGTTTTACTGCAACCACGTCGTCGCCAGCGCAGCGCCGACAGTGGATTTCAGCTCCATGACCTTCGCCGATTGGGCCGCGCTGTTCACAGCCGCCTCCACGAGTATGCAGCTGCCGCAACTCTATCGCTATGGACCACGCGTACTTACGAAGATCTTGGTGGCCAAATCTCTCAGTATGAACGAGCTTTTCAACACGGAGGCAACGTTGCGACAGCGGCTCAGTGAGGTCGCAGGCGTCTCGATGGAGCGCGTCGTGATCGAGTACTTGGAGACGAACGCGATCCAAGACACAGCGCGTGGTGCGTGGGCCATCACACTGGGCATCTCGGCTTTGAAGCCACCTCCAACGTCGGCAAATGCATCGCTCATCTCTGACACAATCGACTCGGAGCGTCAGCGCATTGCGAATTGTCTTCTCTACGGGGGGATCGTCGGCCAAGCAAACGTGACAATTACCAGCCTACAGTTATTTGGAGCGCCAATGCAACTACTCAGCGTGCGTCTTGACGGGGAAGCCTTCTACCAGATCGACACATCACCTTGGGTCGGCTTGAGCTTCGTGCTAGCTGCAGACGCCACAGCCTCCACGTCGCTCGTGCCTTCTACAGCCGGCAGCGGCAGCGTTACCAGCTTTGACGCATTCCAGAACTTGCGTCTGCGACTCTTGTTGACGCGCTTCCTACGAAGCCTGGAGTTAGATGCCTCGTCGATTCTCATCCGTGATCCTTGGCTACCACCGCTGGGTTTCCAGCCATACAACGTCCCCGCGGTTGTCGTCCCTGTGGAGGTGCACATCGGAGACGACGACTCCTTGCGCTCAGCAGTCAACGGATACTTGCGCAATACCAGTGTCATCACCGAGGTGCAAGATCTCATGCCACAGTGGACACTACTGGCCGTGGAAGTGGACGAAAACGCCGACTCCCTCACGGGTAATTCTACTGGAGCTGCTCAAACTTCATCCAGTGTTGAGCCGCTCAGCGTGCAGCAGTTTGAAGTGTCTCTGCTCATGGACAATCTGCCGCTTTGGCACGTGCAGAACCGTCAGCACGCGATCCGCGATGCCGCACGCACAGTGCTCTCGTCCGTGCTCAGTGGCTACGTTGTGGAGATCGATTTCCATGCAGTGACGCTGGCGCCGAGGGTCCAAGTGACCGAGCTCGCAGTAACCAGTGCTGACGCAGCCTCGCTCTTCGTCGACAACGACGGCAGCAACGCTGTCGTCACTGTTGCGCCCGTCGACCGCGGGTTTGTGCTTCATCTCATGCTCACGGTGACTATCAACGACATCGTTCAGCCCGTCGCCCTCGCTTCCCTGAGGAACGACCTGTCCATCGCCATAAACGCACAGGACTCTCGCGTGGCTTTAGGCTTTCTCGACTACACGGATTTGTCGCTGACGACATTCTTGTCTTCGCGTGTGGACTTGAAAAGCGTGACGTTCGCTGGCCAAGAATCGATGTCATTCGAGGACGCGATGGCCGGAGCCAGTGGCAGCACGTCGTTTGTCGAAGTCTCCATGATGTTTGGGGCTCGTGAGTCGCCCCATAGCCTCACAAGAACCGCTGCTCTCGACAGCTTCACACTGTACCACGTCCGCTGTGCGCTATTGTTGGTGATGGAGTTGATATTCGTGAGTGACAAAGACGTCGTGCTTCTCTCGGTATCGCCGATTGCTTCTCCGACTCCACAGCCAGCAGCTCAAGTGACCTATCGCATTTACCTCAAGGATGAAAAGCAACGCGACGGTATCAGCACAGCATTTTACTCCGGGCGGTTCACACAGGCGCTGGAATCGTACATAGGCAACCAATTAGAGCTACGCCAGCGTGTCCTCAACCTCTACGCTGACGGGTCACCAGCCCAGCAAGTCAAACTCCCAGGCACAGGCCGTCTTGTTCCTCGTGAGTTTACTGCAGCACCAGCACCGTCAGCATCAGCCGTCCAGCCATTCAACGGCACCAACTACGTGTTCACTGATCCGCTCTTTAATGCGAATCCGATTGTTCTTCCGTACGCTCCGGCCGATTGTGAGGTCCGAAGCGAAGTGTTCCTCTTCGGTTGCGTCGTGCTACACTGGAACAGCTCCTTTCCAGCGCGTTCCGTGCTTCTGCGTCAAATCAGCGTGTCGCCAAGTGGTGTGAGACTCCAGTCGAGCAACCTCCAGCTTCCGACTGCCACCGATAGAACCAACAACAGCAGCACAAGTCTCAACACCAACACAACCAGCCGTGCAGCCCCATGGGTCCCGGGTGCGGCAAGCACGGATAAGCCGACGGCGTGGTCCTTCCAGTTCCTCAGCGATAGTGTGCGCAATGCCACGCTGCAGCTGTGGTTTGAGTTTGCAGACAATTCATCGAGCGCGTCTTTCTCCGGTTTCCAGATCGTCGCAGATATCGTTCTTTCACACGGAGGCAACAACGCACCAGAGCCAGTATATCGCCTGCTATCGCCTCGTCAGCTACCCAGTTCGCTACTTCCGACAACGTTTGCGACCGCGCCGTCTATCGTTGTCACTCGCAGTGCCAACAACTTCGCCACAGTCTCGTTTATCGACAACAACCAGCCGTGGGTGGGACTCAACGCCACGTTAACGCTTGCTCAGCGCGCATTTCTAGGCCTTTTCGATCCAGCTAACGCTGCGAGCGCTTGGCAACAGCAGCAGCCGAACTGCCTCCCGTGCCGCAGCCTACTGGAGAGGTGCAGCCAGCGCAGCGAGTGCGACGCCATCGCCAAGTGCTTTCGTCGCGTCGTGGACCAGCGCCTGTCGCTCTTTGATGAGCTGCTTCAGTCTGAGGGCAGCCAATTCGATCTAACTGACGCGTTGGAGCTGTGTCTGTCGTCGCCATCGTTTACTGAACGCGTGTGGTCGACGGCCGGACGAGCCGAGTTCGTCGCCGGCCTTCGCTGTGACACGCAGTCGTCTTGCTCCGTCACAAGCTCACCGCGTCTCCATCGCCAGCTCTCGCTACAGTACTCGCCTCGCTATCAGAAGCTGCAGCTCCTGCCGTCGCACTTGCCGTTCTCGTTATTCTTCGTCGTTGACATCGACGGCGGCTACGGTCACTCGGCGGACGGCCACTCGCGAACGATGAGCACAGACACCATTGCTGAAATCACGTCGTCAGCGCTGCAGGGCATCCGCGGCACGGTCGTCTCTCTCTACGGCGCGTTCGCTCGCTCGATGGAAGTCGCTGTGCGTTCCAGCCAAGACCCAGTCTCTAACGCCACGGAGATCACGATGGAGTACTACTTCTGGGACGTCGGCTTCGTGGGACTTCCGTTCGTCTCCGTCAACTGGAATCCACAGGAGCTGTCTGCTCCCATCATAGAGACCCACGCCACGCAGTCGCTGTGGCTCAACAGTAGCAACAGCAGCATTTAGAAAAGCGGATCTGGAAGTGGAGCTCTTTAAGTTGGGCTCACAATCATTCATGACGATTTTACAACCATTCCTATTCACCGTGCATATTATCCACCAAGCACACGCGTTGCTTGGTAAAGTGTCCAGTGACGAATCGCCACTTGCATATTTGCATCTGATCATGAGATCCCTTCCACAGCCTTTTATGCGATTACATGCGCATTAGTCATTCCACAAACAGCCACCTCCAACACAAGCGCATCAGTACCACACCATTCAACTCTCGCCACAATGAAGGCCATCCACGTCACGCACTTTGCCGACAGCGACAACCTCGCGTTCGTCAACGACGCGCCAAAGCCGCAGCTCGATCCGTCGTCAAACGACCTGCTCATCCGAGTGCTGGCGTGCGCACTGAACCCAGGCGACTGCCGCATCATGAGCGGCAGTGTCTCCCTCGTTCTCAAGCCAAAAGAGTTTCCTTACATCCCATGCATGGACGTCTGCGGCGTTGTGGAAGACGTGAGCTCCAAGTGCTCGACGTTCCGCACAGGCGACCGCGTAGTCGTGGCCCTCGGGCCGCTGGACAAGCACGGCGCTATGGCCGAGTTCCTCGTGTGCGACTCCAAGCGAGCAACGCCACTACCCAGCAACATGACGTCACTGGATGCTGCGTCGTTCCCCATCGCTGGGTCGACTGCGCTGCAGGCCGTCAAGGACGCGGGAGTGAAGGAAGGCAGCAAGATCATCGTACTCGGAGCCTCGGGCGGCGTCGGCAGCCTCGTCGTCCAGATGGCGAAGGCCTTCGGCGCGTCGTTCGTCGCTGCGACTTCGACGAATGCGAAGCTCGTCACCTCTCTCGGAGCCGACCAAGTGATTGACTATCGCAGCGTTAAGTGGTGGGATGTGGTCCAAGACAAGTCGCTCGACGCGATCATTGACTGCGTCGGATGCGACGACTCGTGGGCCAACTGCGCTAGCGTGCTGGGTCGCCGCGGCCGCTACGTCGCTGTCGTTGACAGCCCAAACACCCAAGTTCGGTCGGTTGTAGATCTCGTGCGCTTCGCCGGCCGCATCCTGGGACGTGTGTTGAATCCGTTTACGACGAGCTACAAGATGGTGAGCTCTTTTCCCATGGGCGAGGACGTCAAGGAAGTGCTGGACATGGCCGTCCAGGGCAAGATCCACGCTGTGTTGGATCCACAGTCGCCGTTTGAGTTCAGTCTCCCAGGAGCTCAGCAGGCAGTGGCCCTGCAGGGCTCCCACCGGGCCAAGGGCAAGCTGGTGTTCGAAATTAGCAAGTAGGCGGCCTACTTGCCTAGCTTAGCCTAGTTGTCTCATATTGAAGAATGTTGATCTCGAACGCAAACATGGACCAATCGAACGTTTGATTGCCACATGAGCCCGTATATAACGTCTAATTAGCCGTTTTTTCTGGTTTAACGCCACGTTTTTTTGTTTTGTGTGTGTTTTTCAGAGTGATGGTCACGTTCGTTTGCTCTTTGGCTGGAACGTGAAGGAAGGGTGGGGCCACTGTGAGTTGGTGGGAATCGATCCACAATCCTCAAGAGCTCCTCAGCCACCGGAGCAGACACATCCAAAAATGCAGTCCGCTAGCTCCCTCCGCCTGGCCGCGCGCCTCGCGCAGTGCATGTCTGCGCGCTCCACCGCTGCCTCGCGTGCCTTCGCGACGGCGTCGGCCGATAAGCGTTACCAGCCAGTGAACGAAGTGCCTGAGAATGTGCTGGCCAACATCAAGTCAGAGAAGATCTTTTCGCCAGGCTTCGCCGTCAAGGGCGAGCAGCGCCTCGAGGGTAAGGCGGCGTACCTGGACTTCCAGGCCACGACGCCCATGGATCCGCGTGTGCTGGACGCCATGATGCCGTACATGACGTACGACTTCGGTAACCCGCACTCGACCACGCACGAGTACGGTTGGGACGCCGACAAGGCCGTCGAGAATGCGCGCGAACAGGTCGCGAGTCTAGTTGGTGCTAGCTCCAAGGAAATCATCTTCACGTCGGGTGCGACTGAGTCGAACAACGCCATTATCAAGGGCGTGGCGCACTTCACCAAGGCCAAGAAGAAGCACATCATCACCACGCAAATTGAACACAAGTGCGTGTTGGACTCGTGCCGTGTGCTCGAGTCGGAGGGCTTCGAAGTCACGTACCTGCCTGTCGGCACGAATGGTCTGCTGAACCTGGAGGACCTCAAGGCCGCCATCCGTCCAGACACGGCGCTCGTGTCGGTGATCGCCGTCCACAACGAGATCGGCGTCGTGCAGCCGCTGAAGGAGATCGGAGAGATCTGCCGCGCCAACAAGGTCTTCTTCCACACGGACGCCGCGCAGATGCTGGGCAAGATGCCGCTGGACGTGAACGAGCTGAATATTGACGTCATGTCGCTGTCGGGCCACAAGGTCTACGGCCCGAAGGGCGTCGGCGCCATGTACGTGCGTCGCCGTCCGCGTGTGCGCTTGGAGCCCATCATGTCGGGCGGCGGCCAGGAGCGCGGCCTGCGTAGTGGCACCGTGCCGCACACGCTGTGTGTGGGCTTCGGCAAGGCCTGCGAGGTCGCGTCCCAGGAAATGCAGAACGACCACGAGTGGGTCAGCTACCTGTCGCAGAAGCTCTACAACGGCATCTGCGAGAAGATCGAGCACGTGCAGCTCAACGGCGACTGGGAGAAGCGATACCCTGGCAACGTCAACATCTCGTTCGCGTACGTCGAGGGCGAGTCGCTGCTCATGGCGCTCAAGAACATCGCCGTGTCGTCGGGCAGCGCGTGTACGTCGGCGTCGCTCGAGCCGTCGTACGTGCTGCGCGCCATCGGCGTGGGTGAGGACCTGGCGCATACGTCCATCCGCTTCGGCATCGGCCGCTTCACGACCGAGGAGGAGATCGACTTCGCGATCGAGATGTGCGTCAAGCACGTGAACCGTCTGCGCGAGATGAGTCCGCTGTGGGAGATGGTGCAGGAAGGCATCGACCCGAACACAATCCAGTGGACGCAGGACGCGTCGCACCACCACTAAGCACTGAGCGTGGCGCTGCCATTTACCAGCTCAGCAACCTCTAAATACAACGTCCATTCCGCATACTTGAACTCACGTCCTCCACATAGCTGCTCTTACGCAAGGCAGTTGGCTGCAATTCCGGTTCGCTGTCCCACTTGTACCTTTTTGGTGGTACAAGTGACCCACACTTGGTTCCAGAGTTCAGCGAAGCACCCATCACGAACAAGCCGAGACTCAACTTTAGGCTAACTTCCGTTCCATCCAGCAGCTCCATAGGGAGACGAAGGAGTAATTTAAGACTAGCGCATTCCTTCATCCATCGAACGAGGCACAGGCGTCATGAAGCAGTCTATCGTGGCGGCGTTGGCCTTGGGTGTATGCGGCGTCTTCCTCCCGACGGCTCAGGCCGCGACCACGCAGTGTCTGCGTCTTACCAACTCTACGGCGTCCATTTACTCGGCCATCTCGTTCATCGCTGACAAGAATAGCGATCTGGCGCACCTGCCGCTCAATGAGCTCATGGCGCCTCTGGACAAAGAGTATCCGTGGCTGTCGACGTGTCTGGCGTCGGCCAATGTCATGTCCATCGGCGTGGGGCTGCTCTCCGATCCAGTCAAGTCCAAGTGCGTCAGCTCTCTCACCGGCAGCTCCAGTTCGAACTCAACGAGCCTGCTGGGCGATGGCGACTCGTTCTCCAAGTCGCTTTGTCCTTCTCTGAACTCCACAGTGTTTCCATGCGTGAACGACGTGCTTGTCGACGCGATCAACCAGCTCATCACGTCGGGAGGCGACTGCTGCACGGAAATGTCCGCGAAGATGAAGGAAGGACTGGGCCAGGACTTGAATACGTTCATGGCCAAGTTCATGGACCGCGTGGGCGACGTGATCTGCTCCGTCAAGACCTACGTTGATCCTGTCGACGGCAAGACAAAGAACGCGACGTGCGGAGACGCCATCATCGGCGCTGTCGGCGGCGGTGACCTGTTCAACCTCATTGAGATGGTGCAGCTGCCAAACGACCAGGCGTGCGCCGCCATGAAGGGACAAAACTTCACGGCGACGACCGGCAGCACCTTCCAGTTCTTCGACAGCCAGACCCCAATAGACGCGTGCTACGCGCCGCTGAATAATCTCTTCACGGACCTCGCCAAGCTTCCCATGATTGCCAACTCCACTTTGTCGCCCATGTTCGACGCCGGCAAATGCCTCAAGGGCGAGACCATCATCACGATGGCTCTGGACGAGAAGAGCCTCGTGCAGGGCTTCGCAGAGGCGCTGGACAAGATCGTCACGGGCATGAAGCTGGCGCCGACGGGAGAAGTGACCCGCACGGTGCGCGCGGGCTTCGCCGACTGGGAGAAGGACTTCGGACCGATGTGCTTCCATATCGCCAATGGCGTGACCAACTGCGCGTATAACGCCACCGTCGCGTACGCCTTTTCTGCTGACGCACCGCCACCATCGGCCAGCTCATCCGGCGGCTCCACGACGCCGACCACCGGCTCCAGTGGCAACCGTCTCGCGTCTCAATCGGCCGCGGTGCTGCTCAGCGTTGCGTCTTTTCTCAGCGTCAGCGCGATGATGTAACAGTCGCGCATACACAGCGAGCAAGAGGCAATTTGTTTGGAATCACAACAGAGAATATGACGCCTGGGATCTCTCCACTGCACCGGGATGACTTGTACAGTGTTCTATTCTACGGCGACTTGATCTGTTTCTTCCGTACAGTGAAGTGAGTTGACAGCGCGTCTGTCGTGATGGCCACGCCACACCACGCACGTGTCCACTGTCCAATTTTAAATGAAAAAGACTTGGGATGGACACGCAGATGGAGATCTGCACGAGCCGAATGCCGAATGCTCACCAGCGCCTATCGCATCGTGAATCTCCTCAGCACCGTACTGTACTGTTCTGAAGCACAAGGCCATTCATTGTCCATGCACTGCGATGACATCGGTGTCATGAGCTTCGCCAACATCAACGTGTTGGTCTCAGACTCAGATCGGATTCACAGTCAATTCCGACTGATGTTTGCAACAGACCTTGTGGTCAGCGACTTGAGGCGCAACACCTTCGACATTCGACATTCGAGGCAGTGGCCTTTCGCGTGGCACGGTTTGAAGGCAGGAACCGTACATAGGGAGTAGGGGATAGGGTTCGACTGGTTCATCTTGTCCGCTCGGCGGCTGCACGACGTGACGAGTTCGGGCATTCCACGGCCTTCTATTGGCTGAAACCGTGTCTCGGTCGCCTCATCGTCTTCCCAGCTGGGCTTCGTTTTCGTGGCTCTCCCTCGTTCGCTGAGTCGCTTTGCGGCGTGTCGTCGCGTCGTCGGCCACTGTGGCGCCGTCCAGAGTCCAGCCAAACGTGTCTGTTCTGCCCTGCTGCGGTCCGGGTCGCCTGGGCTGCGGAGTCACCGGCTGAACTCTGGCACTCGTATCGTACTTAGGCGGGCGCCGTAGTCCGCAGTCCGTAGTTCATCGTGTCGTCCTCGCCTCGTCAGTGCGAGTTGCGGACCAGACCCGAGTTCCCTTCCTGCGCCCCATCCGGTCAGTTCCGTCCGTGCGATAGACCGGCAGAGACGTTGACCTCGTGGCGAGCAGCTCCCTCATTCCGCCATATCCCCACGCAGACGAGATCACTAGTGCAGACGGTAGCATCCATCATGACCACGTCCAAGTACGGCTACGCGCTCAACTTCGACTGGAAGCACCCGTGGCCCCGCGCACCCATCCCAGTCAACGAAGACGCGCGGCTCCAGGAGCTCAGCAGCTACAACATCGTCGACTCAGAGCAGGATGAGAAGTTCGACAAGCTCTGCCGCATCGCGTGCAAAGAGATGAAGTGTCCGATCGCCGCCGTGAGCTTCATCGACAAGCAGCGCCAGTGGTTCAAGGCCAACAGCGGCCTCACGCAGAAACAGATCCCGCGCGACGTCGCGCTCTGCGCACACACCATCATGCACCCCAAGCGCGCGCTCATCGTCGAGGACACGTCGCTGGACGAGCGCTTCATGAACAACCCACTGGTCACGCGCGCCTCGGCCGTGCGTTTCTACGCCGGCGTACCCATCACGACGCCCAACGGCTTTTGCATCGGCTCTGTCTTCGTGTTCGACGTCAAGCCGCACCAAGAGGTCGACGCCAAGATCCTCCACAAAATCGCCGCCAAGGTGCTAAAGTACATGGACGAGCGACTCAAAAATGGCGCGACGCCAGGCACGACGCCAGTGCCGAGCCTGCAACGCACATCGTCGATGGAGTTCATGAACGACGCCAAGGCCATGGAACAGACTGCGGGCGAGACCGCCCTGCGGGAACAGCAGCCAGTGCCTGCCGCCCCTGTGAAGCCCGTCGCCAAGGCCATGGCGCCACCACCTCCAGCCCCAGCGGCTCGCGTCGCTCCTGCCACTGCGCCCGCCCCGCGCGTGTCGCCTCCAGTGCCAGTGCCAGCTCCTGCACCAGCGTCGGAAGGCGCACTCGTCCCTTCCGCCGCCGGCGCGGCGCCGACGTCCACGGCGCTGGACGTTGCCGGCCAGCAGCCCAACAGCCTGGGTAACATGGGCTCGATGCTCATGAACCTGCTCGCAAGAACCACCGAGACGCAGCAGCAGCTCGCCGCCCAGCAGGGCGTCATGTTCGAGACGCTGAGCACGCACTCGACGCAACTGGACACGCTAAGCCAGTCTATGAACAACCTCGAACGCAAGATGGAGGAGGTGCGGTTGAAGCGCCAAGCCGCCAACGCGACGGGCGCGCGAGCCTGATCGCCTTGTCCGACTTGCCTCGCTTCCCTAGTACACTAATCGCATCCAGGGCCAGTGAAGGACCCATCGACTCTCCGGACCCGCATCCTTCGTATATCTATGCCCGTAGAGTGTCTGTATGTCTGTAAGTGATGTGGACCCACTCCACGCGACTCTTTCCTCCCTCTCTCTCGCTCTTTTCCTTGCGTCACCTCGTGCTTTGCTCTCTTCCCCATCTTTACGTCGAAGTGAACGGCGCATGTCCATGGGGCAACTTGCCTTTCCAGGATGCACGCTCATGTTGACTGCGTTGTGTACCCACCCTTTGTCACTAACGTATATCATTACCCTCAAACGGGTTTGAGCCGAACTGCCTCCATTTGCTGGCCGTGTCAAACCCACCCGAACCCACCCGTTTCCTGGCGTTTTGGCGCCAAATTCTACAGGCAGTCGAGTGGATCTCCCCACAATACGAAGCTACTCGCCACGACAATGGACATTGGCGGCGGAGGCGGAGGAGGCGGCGGTGGCGCCAAGCGCAACCGCAATGGCACGGCCGCGGCCCGCGGGTCGTCTGCGCTCAACAACGGCGGCGCGCAGGTGGAGCTGGTGGAGGACACGACGGCCGAGGCAGTCAAGGCGCGCTTCCTGCAGTTCCTGTGCGGCTACGGGCAGCAGCCCACGGGCGAGGACGGCGAGCACGAGGACGCCGACATGGAGCGCGCGGTCAACACAGTCAACTACTCGCAGCAGGCGGAGGTGATGCGCAACACGGAGACGTCATCGCTGTTCGTGGACTTCTCGCACGTGCTCGAGTTCGACCCAGACTTGGCCCACGCTATTCAGGCGCAGTTCTACCGCTGGGAGCCGTATCTGCGGCGCGCCGTGTTCGAGTTCATCCGCATGGAGGACGCCGCCTATGTGCTCAACGAGGACGCCAACAAGTCGCAGCGAGAATTCTTTGTCTGCTTCTACAACTTCCAGCACGTCTCCCAGTGCGTACTTTCTTGAGATTTCCGTTCTCCTCTTGGAGTTATTCAACTGACGCTTTTTGGCAACTTTTTGTATGGCAGCATCCGCGATCTGCGTACGCGCAACATCGGCGAGCTCGTGTCCTTCTCGGGCACCGTGACGCGCACGTCGGAGGTTCGACCGGAGCTTCTGTTCGGCGCGTTCACGTGCGGCGACTGCGGCGGCGACACCACGGGCATCGAGCAGCAGTTTAAGTACACAGAGCCAGTTAAGTGCCAGAACCCGTTTTGCCCCAACACCGCCCAGTGGGAGCTGCACACAGAGAAGAGCGTGTTCGTGGACTGGCAGCGCGTCAAGGTCCAGGAGAACAGCGACGAGATCCCGCCGGGCTCCATGCCGCGCTCCATCGACGTCATCCTACGCCACGAAAACGTCGAGCAGGCCAAGGCCGGCGACCGCGTCGTGTTCACAGGATCGCTGATCGTCGTGCCCGACGTGTCCAAGTTTGTCAAGGCCGGTGGGGAGACCGCTGTGGCCATGAAGTCGATGCGTCCTCGCGGCGGCGGCGGAGAAAACTCGACACAGGGGATGGAAGGAGAGGGTGTGCGCGGCCTCAAGGCGTTGGGTGTGCGTGAGCTCACGTACAAGACGTGCTTCTTGGCGTGCTCAGTGCAGACGATGGAGCAGCGCTTCAACAGCATTTCCATCCGCAGTGAGTTCAACGAGGGTGATGGTGACGCAGTCGACGCTACGCAGCAGGAATTCAGCGAGGAAGAGCTGGACGTGATCCGCCGCATGAAGGACGACCCGGAGCGGTACGCCAAGATGGCCAAGTCGATCTGTCCCAACGTGTATGGCCACGACGAGATCCGCAAGGGCATTCTGCTCATGCTGTTTGGCGGCGTCCACAAGACGACGCTCGAAGGTATCAAGCTGCGTGGCGACATCAACGTGTGTATCGTGGGTGACCCGTCCACGGCCAAGTCGCAGTTTCTCAAGTACGTGTGCGGGTTCCTGCCGCGTGCGATCTACGCGTCGGGCAAAGTGAGTTCTGCCGCGGGTCTCACGGCCTCCGTGACGCGCGACGCCGACAGCGGCGACTACTGCGTGGAGGCCGGCGCGTTGATGCTCGCGGACAATGGCATTTGTTGTATCGACGAGTTCGACAAGATGGATCCGATGGACCAAGTGGCGATCCACGAGGCCATGGAGCAGCAGACGATCTCCATCACCAAGGCCGGCATCCAGGCCACGCTGAACGCGCGTACGTCCATTCTGGCGGCTGCGAACCCGCACAGCGGCCGCTACGACAAGACCAAGACGCTCAAGTACAACGTCAACATCTCGGCGCCCATCATGTCGCGCTTCGACTTGTTTTTCGTGATCCTGGACGACTGTGACGAAGCCATCGACCAGAAGATCGCCGAGCACATCGTGAACTTGCACATGCCGGCGGAGCTGCAGTCGGACGCACGCCAGTCAGCGAGCGGCTACGGCGAGGAGGACCTGAAGAGGTACATCAAGTTCGCACGCACGCTGAACCCGTGCATCACGCCCGAGGCCAAGCGCATGATGGTCGCGTGCTACCGCAGTCTGCGCGAGAATGATGTGGTGAGCAACGGCCAGACCAACATCGCGTACCGCATCACCGTGCGGCAACTGGAGTCGATGGTGCGGCTGTCGGAGGCGCTGGCGCGACTGGATCTGAGCGACATCGTGCTGGTCACGCACGTGCAGGAGGCCTATCGCTTGCTGAGCAAGTCGATCATCCACGTGGACATGCAGAACGTCGAGTTACAACTGCCCGTGGTTGCGGAGGACACCGAGGACGGAGTCGGAGACGCGAGAGACGACCGCATGACAAGCGACGGCGGCGGCGAGCAGAACGACTTCTCCACCAGCCAGAACGGAGGCGATGCGAATGGCAACAGCGCGGCCAATGGAGCAGCTACAGCAGCAGCAACAGCAGCCAACGGAGGCAGCGATCCATCGTCGCTATCGTTTGAACGCTATGCGACGATTCAGAAGGCGATCGGCCGCTACATCCGCGAGAAGGAGGAGGAGCAGCTCAGCATGAAGCTGGCGCGGATCGCAGCACGCGACGCCGTGGGTGGCGGAGACGACGAGGACGACGACGAGGAGGACGCGGGCGTCGTGCAGGGCGAGGTGGTGACGTGGTACTTGGCGGCGCAGGACATCACATCCGAGGCGCAGCTCGTGCGCGAGAAGAAGCTGATCAGCAGTGTGATCGACCGGCTCGTGAGCGACAAGGTGCTGTCGATCGTGGAGGTGGAAGACGACGAAGAAGATGAGGAGGAACAGGGCACACAGGAGACAGAGGAGCAAGAGGAGACCAAAGAGGAGGAAGGAGAGGAAGACGACGACGACGAAGAGGAGGAGGAAGACGAGGAGGAGCTGCTGTGGACGAGACGGAAGAAGAGCAAGAAGCCCAAGAACGCCAAGCTGACGCCGCAGCAGGAGGAGGCCAAGAAGCAGCAGCGCTATTTAACGCTCCACCCCAACTACGCGCTGGACTAGACACCGTTGACACCCCCAGTCAACCAACTAGTCCACACAAAACAAACTCATACAAACAACGAAATCTTACTAGTATTGATTATGCATTCATTCATCAGCTAATCGGAGACCTGGAACACGAACTTGCCACTTACTGGGACGAGTGGGTCTTGCACGCGCTGCACGGCGTCCAGCAGCGCGTCCGCAGTGAGCGGCAGCGGCGTCGCGACGGGCGGCGTGAGCTTGCGGTGCTCCACCATCGCCAGCAGCTCGTCCATCGTGGCCTTGGTCGGGAACTGGCCTTCAACCTGCAGCTTGGGCGCGCGCCAGAACGTCTTCCACATGCTCGCGAGTCCGAGCGTGAGCAGCTCCGTCGTGGCCTTGACGTCTCCTTCAGACGCCAAGTCGCCCAGCAGCGCCACGAAGCGGCTGCTGCTCGTGCGCCTGAGCACCTTGTCGGCCTGGCGCCACGCCTGCGCGTCCTTGCCCGTGCAGTCCACGACGACGTCCAGTTGCGCGTCCTTGAGCGCGTCGTACCACTTCTCGTGGCGACTGTCATCCACCAGCACTCGGTCCAGCGCCAGCGACGCCACGAGCTTCTCGTTGGGCGTCGTGCCGGCCACGAACGCCGCGCCTGCCACTTGCTTGGCCAGCTCTACGACCATTTGGCCGACGCACGACGACGCGCCCAGCACGAGCACCTTCGAGGCGGCCGTGATATTCGCAGACTTGAGCACCTTCATGGCCAGCACGCCCGCCAGCGGCAGCGTCGCGGCGTCCAACGACGAGAGCGAGGCAGGCACCGCCGCGCACAGCGCCGCCTCCGGCACGACGTACTCGCCGAGACCGCCGCCCGTCAACGACTGCGGACGCAGCACCGCCACGACGCGGTCGCCCACGCGGTGGTGGCCGCTGGCAGCCGCCTTGGCGCCCAGCGCCTCCACGATGCCGCAGACTTCGAGTCCTGGCGTGTACGGAAGACCAGCGGCGCCTCTGGGCAGCGCCATGGCGCCGGTCATGAGCTTGACGTCTCCAGGACTCAGCGAGCACGTGAGCACGCGCAGGAGGACGCTGTCAGAGGACGCGTCCAGCTCAGGCAGAGCTGCCGACGGGGAGAGCGACAGCGCAGGCACGGAGCCGACGCGGGTGACCTGTAGTGCCTTCATGATGGAGAGGAAGACGGGGAATGAGACCAATGACGTGGACAAGTCAAGATGGTGGATGACAAACCTGAGCGTCGCATGGTGGTCGTGGATGAGCCACTCAGATGGGTTCAACGTGGAGGATTTCAGCCAATAGGAGCCTCAAATGTGTTTTATTGGACAAAACTCAAATCCCGATGGCTTCACGGTGGTGGCTTCAATGTCGGCGTCATCTGGCTTCGGACGGAGCGACTGTGTGGCGTCACGGAGAAATATTACCTCCGCTGTTGCGACGGCGGCCGGAAGACACGCGCCTCTGCGGTGCGAGACACCGCATGGACTGCGACTTGTGGCGCCCTCACGACAGAGAAGAACTCACTTGCAGCGCATGGTGCTCACAGTCAGGCGGCAGATCCCATACCACAACCAAGATACGGAGGGTGGGCGTCAAGATCGAGGCAGTCCGACGTCACTTGGCGGAGAGCTGGCGTCGATTCCCCCTCCACTAACTTTTGTCCTCTCCTCCGCTCCCCCTCCTCGATCATGAAGTTCACGGCCTCCTCCGTCTACGGTGATTCATTTCTTGCTTTCTGGGTTTTGTTTGCAACCTGGACGCTGGGACTGTACTTTGCGAGCAAGGTCCACTCTGGACTTATGATGCCCAAACATCAGAGCCTGTCGGTCGGCTCAGACGGTTGTCAAGGGCCAAAACCAATCAGCGCACTCTGCCTCCGAGCCAACAGCAAAGCTCACTCGCAGCACACTCCCTCTCAGCCGCATCAACACACCACCGATGACACCGCATTCTGTACGGTACGGTAACGGTAGATGTCTCTGTCTTCGGCGAAATCGCCGCCGGCCCCAACCCTCCAGAGTCGCAGTTACTTTCGCAGTCAGTCGGACCTCTACAGTACTTTCGCCCACTTCCAGCAGCAGAGGGGGCGTATTTTTTGTTTGGAATTTCTGGACAGATTTTTACACGCCCAATCAGCGAGTTTTAGCCGCTTTTGGCCGAAACTCACACCCGAACGAGCCAAGAAAAATAAACCAGTTGGTGGCTGGAAACAGCGTGTGAAATCCTGTCCGCGAAACTTTTCCGTTGAAGAACGATCGGGGATCACGAAAACTTCGCCAGCTGCTGCTGAACTCCATAGTTTTTCCAAATGTAATGACCACACCTTGGGAAAGTTTCACCTACCCACATGCGTACGATGGCATGGGCGGCTCGTAGTTTTCCTCTCCGAACAAGGTCTCCCGTAGTTTACTGCCTTTTTTGTTTTTGTTTCTTTTCCCTTGTGTGTTGTGTGTGGGCTTGAGCTTCCTGACCCAGTGCGCTGTGCATGATGGCGTCGCGTGCCCTCGGCACCTCGGTCGCATTCCAGAAAAAGCCTCCGCCTCACGCCTCTCCAACGACCTCCAAGATGTACGCGAGCTCAGGCCATCGGTACTCGACGCAGCAGCGCAGCAGCTACTACGGCAGCTCCAACCAGAGCCAGAGCTACTCGCCCACCAAGTACAACAACTTCTCGTCGTCGGCGTCCGGCTACGACGACCAGCAGCACCACGCGCAGAGCGGCCGCCACCACCAGGGCCAGTACTACTCGCCGCCGCTCAAGGCGCAGAGCTACGCGCAGCGCAGCGGCTACAGCGACTACTACAACAACAACCAGAACGCGCACTACTACCACCAAGACGGTACCACGTACTTCCCGTCCAGCTCCTCCACCGCCTCGTCGTCGCAAGACGGCTACTACGGTGACGACCTGGACGACTTTGATGACTTCCGCTCGGCCTTCAGTCTGCGACCAGACGCCGACCCAGAGATGACCACCGTGCCGATGGTGCCCACGCCCATCGCGCTGTCCATCTACGAGCACGGCAAGAAGCCGTCGGGCCGCGTGCTCGTCACGTCGGGCAACCAGACCATCGAGTTCTTTTCGTGCGTCGTGAACGCTCCGTCGCGAGGCGTGTTTGTCGCTGAGTAAGTTCCTCCTCACCCCCTCTTCTGGCCGATCGAAGGACGGAAGGGCGGGTGAGGAGGACTGGGCAGGAGATCAGCGCATGGCCTCGTCGGTCTTCTCTATCAAGCGCGTTTTGGACCGTTGCGCCTGTAAGTGTATGAGTTCTCCCCCACCCACCCCCTCCCCAACCTCCCCGTCGTCCCCAAGTCGCGCCAGTCGTCGTGAATGTAATCTAAGAACGACAAGAACTGTACAAGAAGACGCGTTTCTCGGAAGTGGTAGCAATAGCGAACAATAGGATTTTGTAGAAGTAGCCAGTCTGGCAGCATTATGGTATGAGCGTCTCGACGCCTCTCTGACAAGAATAATGAAACCCAAACCTACATCAAAGCAAACGTCTCCGCTCCTCATTGCTCCCCTGGCAGTGCAGTCTCTGTCGTGACAGTTGTCACCACAGCATCGACGCCCTGTGGACTGCTGAGCTGGGCTTCCAGGTCGTTGGCATTGTCCACCGCCTTGATGAGCTGGCTGATCCAGAGATTCATATCCTCGATGGACGTGGCTGCAAAGTGCAGCGGCTTCTTGGTCGCGTGCGTGAGTCGAAACTGGTGCGGCCGCCGCTTCTGGCTCTTGATGCGGATCGTGTAGCCGCTAAGTTTGTACACTGCCGCCGGTCGCTTCTTCTTCTCGACATGGTCGGTCTCACTCAGAAACATACCCAGTGAACCTTTTCGGATAAGAAGCACGAAGAAGTATGAGTGCCAGTTCTTGCGGAAGCCGTCGCCGTGGAGAAAGTCTAGCACGCTGCATTGGATCGTGGCCGACAGACTCTGGAGCGAAGGCTTGATGGCTGTGCTGGTGCTGATCGTGGAGGATGCAATTTCCAAGAGAGACGGCAAAGGGTACGGAGCTGGCGCTTCCTCCGTCTCGTCATCGTCCGTAGCGAAGGAGTACACGCTCGGCTGCGATCTCCACTGAGCGTTGGCACCAGTCGCCTTTGGGTCCGTGATGGAGATGCTGTCAGACGAGAAGGAGGACGCACTGGAGCTTAAGACACTGCTCTGCTGCTCCATTTCGCGGAAGCATGTGTTGCAGATGCGCTGGGGCTTGTCCGACGTCTGCGAGAAGACTCGAAGCGGCAACGAATGGGGCGAGCACACAGCACACACGAGACTGGAGCAGCGACGACACTGACAAGTGAAAACGGTTGTTAACAGTGTGGCAGGATGAAATAGCAGACTGGTCACGTACGTGGTGGCGGCGGTTGAGGAAGGTGAAGATCTCCTCACAGATCGCACAGCGGTCGCTGTCGTCGTCGGGGGTCCACGTTCGCTACAAATAAGGGCAAACAGGCGTGAGTCCGCAGCCTGATGATATCCGTTGAGCGTAGCTGTTCGTACCAGCAGCGCCGAGTCATTGGACAGAGGGTTGACCCATTCAGGCGCGAGTTCGGTCACAATGGTCAGATACCGCAACTGGGCTTCGAGTTTGGGCATCTCGCCCAGGTCTTGCCAGAGTTTCCTAGTCACCACCATAGTCCAAAACAGTGTCAGATTCATGCCCTCCTAGAGTCCCAATAATCCTCACTTGTAGCCTACAGCTTGCTTTCTCGGGCCATGCGCGCGCAGCACGGCACCCAGCCAGTGATTCCTCGCGCAGACGCAACATCGGCGTCCTCCGCCGCCACTTTGGCGTACTCTTTCGAGCCGCGTGAGGCCTCGCACGAGCCCACGAGCGCCTGCTGTCGCAGCGCCCAGAGCCGATTCGCGTGGGTCTCGATGGTCCACAGCCGCATCTCCAGCGAGTCCGGATCCCTCCGCAGACGCGAGACCACGACGGCGACGAAGTGGCACGCTTCCTGGAACTTGTTGTCGACGTTGGCGGGCGTGAGCTGTAGCGCCGCCAGCATCGCATGCGTGGAGACGGCGCGCGCCGACGAGACCTCCTCCTTGGCGGCCATGAGTTCGCGCACGTCATCCTCAATGTCCTCTGTGGTGGTACTCATGGTCAACCCACGTACTGGGATTAGCACTGAGAAACTACCGCAGGCTCCGCTCGTCGTGAGCAGCGTCTCTTCAAGATGCCGGCCATCTGTTTCCAGAGGTGAGGTACAAATCACGGTATCTTCCAAAGAAAGGTATTCGTTGACACAGTGGAGGAAGACACTGTGGACCACACGGCACATGTGTCACACACCCAGGTGGGTGCCCAGCGGGCATGGCCCAGGTCAGCACAACATCCACGCCATCCGCAAAAACCCAGCTGACAGACTAACGTAAACTCCTCATCCAAGTGGGTTTTTACATCAGACGGCATACAAACACCAAGAGAGGCTTCTGATGAACCCATATATTGCCAATAAATTTACATAGCTCCATGGCCGCGGGACATGTTTCGTTTCGTTTCGTTGGCGGAACGGCGTGGCTCTCTGCCCAGCGCAGTTCACTTTCCCTTTTCTCCGGTTCGGCTCAAGCAACAACCCAAGAAGCAAGCAAGCAAGATGGCTGACGACGACGTTCAGGCTCTGGTGGTGGACAACGGCTCCGGCATGTGCAAGGCCGGTTTCGCGGGCGACGACGCCCC
>JAADWY010000361.1:0-31539 GCA_023336355.1 Pythium dissotocum
CACGCGCCCGGGTTTCGCCGGCGGCTACGTCTGGACGCTCAATCCAGAGAGCGGCTACGACTGGAATCCCACCAACAAGCAGGGCATGTTCCAGGAAGGACTGCTGCTGAGTGACTGGCGCACAGTGAACGAGCCGTTCCTCGCGGCACTCAAGCCCATGGACAACATGGCGGACCTCAAGTTCCTGCAGTGTTACTAGAGAAGCTGTTTAGCTCGACCTGATCGAAAGGCCGAATGAGATGCGTTTGTGATGATGAGTTTAGAGATTTGAATCTTTCATTCAGTTACAGTAGCGGCGCTATCGTAAATATCAACGTGGACTAGAGTGACTAACTTGCCTGTGGGTCTGTCGTGGTATGAGCGTGGGTGCTTCCTCCATTTCCATTCGAGGGAAGAAGAGCAATGAGAACTTACTCGCTATCCGAGATCGTCGAGAGTCGACGTGCGAGTGGTGACGCCATGAGCGTTTGCAGCACGCGCGCGGCCGTTGGACGCAGCTGCGGGTCGAACTGCAGACACTCGTGCGCGAGGCGGCGGATAACCTCAGGACACGAGTCCGAGACCTTGGGTCGCAGCTTGCCCACGGCCACTTGCTGGACGATCATGTGCTCCTCCAGCTTGAGCCCTTCGAATGGGATCTCGTGCGTGTCCAGCTCCGTGAGCAGCACGCCGAGCGAGTAGATGTCGGCCAGTTCGCTGTAGTCCTCGCCCAGGATGATCTCGGGTGCGACCCAGCGAGCAGTGCCCACACCGGCGGTCATCGTGTTCTGGATCGTGCGCTCACGACTCTCACCGAAGTCCGACAGCTTGGCACCCTTGCGGGCGTCCACGAGAATGTTGCGCGACTTGATGTCACGGTGGATCAGCGCCGGCTGCAGGCTGTGCAGGTAGTAGACAGCCTCGCAGATCTGCACGCAGTAGGCGGCCTTGCCGGACTCCCACGTGAGCTCCGCGGGCGTCTTGCTGCGCAGCACTGTGAGCAGGTCACCAGAGTCCATGAACTCGAGCACGATCTGGAGGTCCGACATGTCGTCGGCCCAGCAACCACCGACGAGCGTGAGGATGCGAGGGTGCGACAGACTCGCCAGCAAGTTGAGCTCGCCGACAAACGCGCCGACGCTGTCCGGGTCCGTTGAGATCAGCTTCTTGACAGCGACGAGGTCGCGGCCCAAGTGCGCGAGCCACACTTCCCCGTGGGCGCCCTTGGCCATCGTGCGCGTGTAGTTGATGTCCAGGCTCGCGATACGCACCACGTTCTGGTTGATCTGCGCGCGCTGGCGCTGGCGGCTGCCGCTCGTGGTGCCTCCGGCGACGAGCGCCATGGTGGACGACGAGTTCACACTGCTCAACTGCTCCTGGTACACGCCCATCTCTGGGTTCGAGCTGATCGACGGCTTGGAAGCGTTCGATGGAGCTCGCGACGGACGGCCGCCGGTGTTCTGCAAGCTGGATCGGCGTCCGCCCGAGGCCGCACGGCCGCGGTTGAAGATACTGCTGCGCGAGTTACTCGTCGACTGGCCCGTGTGTCCACCACCAGTGTTTCCGCCAGTGTTTCCGGCGGTGTTCTGGCCGCTGTTGGCGCCATTCTCCATGACCGAGACGTAGAACTCGGAGTTGGCCTTGTTCTTGGAGCGACGGCGGTAGCAGCAGAAGCCAATGATCACGATCACCACGACCACACCGGCCGCGATACCGGCGATGAGACCGATGTTGCTGCCGCCGGAGCTCTTGGCCACTGGTGCGACGGTGGCGGACGCATCAGCCACGCAGACATTCACACCCAGCACCGTGTCCTGGCGCTCGCCAGTCGCACACGAGATGGCAGCAGAGGCTCCGAGTGAGCTGGTGGAGACAGTAAGGCGCTTGAGGAAGTTGAGTTGGTCCGAAGTGAGCGAGATGCTCGGGATGTTGTTACCGTCCAAGTTCCTACAGTCAAAGAGAAGCCGATAAGCACTCATTGACGGCAAAGGCTCGATACTGTGGCATCAGGAACGTACAGGGAGGTGAGCTTGGTCATGTTGAACACCGCCGTGGGGAACGTCGTTAGCTTGTTGTCGCCCAGGTCCCTACAGAAACACCACAGAGAGAGGTGACGTCAATCACTGGACTCACACAACATTAGAGAAGGTATCATGTAAACGTACAGCGTGGTGAGTACCGGCAGCACCCAGTCGAACGTCGTGAGGCCGTTGCCGCGCAGGTTCCTAACATCAAACGACCGTCAATTGCTGCTTCCGACCTCATCAATGGAAAATAGACACACGTACAGCGTCGTCAGAGACTGGAGCGTCTTAACGATCTTGCTGTCAGCACTCGGCAGTTCAGCAATCAGGTTCTTCGAGACGTTGCTGTGGACAGAACCGAATCAACAAGATCAATCAACCGCGCAATATCACAACCAGCGAATTGGACGCATCAAACGTACAGCGTGCGAATGTTGGCCATGTTGCCGACATCTGAGGGCACATCACTGAGCTGGCAGTTGTCCATCACACTGCGAACATCAAACAGGTTCATCAGTCAGATACATGATTTCAGCTGCAGAAGAAGGAAAGGGAGGCAGTTACGCACAGTGTTGACACACTCTTGGGCAGGAAATTGGTCGGCAGCTTGGACAAGTCGATGTTGGCAAGATTCCTGCAAGAATCAAAGAATCAGCTGAACAGTTCTGACGATGTGTAACCCTTCCACAGGAACGCACAGTGTCTGGAGCGTCGTGGACTTCTCGAACATGTCGTTGTCAAGCTTGAGGCTCCTGAACGTTCCCTTCTGTACGTTGGTGGCGTCCAAGCCCGTGAGTTGGCTACGGCGTAGTCCATCAAACACAGCATCAGACTCTCTTTGTCCACCAATTCAGTCCGAGCATCAATCAGTAGTCGAGGGTTACGCACATGATCTTGGCTTCCGTAGGTAGCTGGAAGCCCATGATGTTTTCGATCGGCGCCGCCGGAAACGTGTCGTTTGGCTTGTTGATGTCGAAGACGTCGCTCGCCTTCGGCTCCTTCACGAACAGCGTCCACTTGCCGACGATGGTGTTGAATACGCTCAGACACTGGAAGGTACAGGACGTATCGTAGATTTGGCATTTGTTGCGCGCGGCGTCGCTGCACGTCGTCTTCGACTTTGATGGGTACTGCGCGCACGCTTGGTCGTCGCCACACTTGGAGCCGCAGGTCGTGAGCACCACGTCCACCGTGTTCGCACACCATTGTGTAGCTGATGAGCCAGAGGCCTCTGAGGTCGCGCTAGTCAGACCAGCGAGCAGCGCAGTGGCGGCGACGGCCAGTGAGAGGCTGGACGCGCGTGGGGACCGCATATTCGACGCCGCAGGAAGAGGCCGATGGCGAAATGAAGCTCTCGGCATGACGGGATTCAGAACATGTTCAGCGGTGGATGTCGCACGAAGGTCGCACCAACGGCTGCAGATGAGTTGCAATGTGGCCAGTGAACAGTCACCCACGCAGGGAGATGGGTTCGCGAGGGTACACCGTGCGAACATAAATTAAAATACCGGAAGGAGTGATTGATGTTTGCTCTTCATTGATGGTTCCAGGGATGGGAACCGAAATTTTCGTTGCGAGATTTGTGACCATGATGTGAGATGCACCAGCATATCTCTCCACCCACGAGCGGCTGATCTGACTGGAAATCCAGCCTGGACAGTCACGGCAAGTAAGATTTGAAGTGGCGTTGGATTTTTGAATCCACTGCTTTGATATCTCTAAACGAGATCTACAGATCTACTGTATTGTATTGCTTTTCCCATTTGGGCACTCGCCTCCACTGGATTCCAACCTCATCTCAGGCTGTGATAGAAATCCAGTCATGTGTTGACGAGTGATTGATTGATTGATCTCTTGATCTTGGTTGATGGTTGCTCCCTCCATTG
Source organism: Pythium dissotocum (assembly GCA_023336355.1). NCBI lineage: Eukaryota > Oomycota > Peronosporomycetes > Pythiales > Pythiaceae > Pythium > Pythium dissotocum. The sequence goes on from JAADWY010000361.1 coordinate 3,890, forward strand.
ATGGTGGCTACGTGATCTCGAGTGCCTGGCGCACGTCAATCTTACACAGCCGCACGCAGCCCAGCATTTGCTCGGGCAGCTCCAGGTCGTCCTGGCCTTCTAACACGAAGCCGAAGTCCACGACCATGTTGCGGAAGTGGTCCGAGACGCCCGCCAGGCCCTTGCGAGCGACGTAGTTGAACTCGTGGGCGTCCACGTCCACCTCGAAGTAGCCGTCGCCGCGATAGAAGCGGTGCTGCGGCCGCGTGAGGATGGGTTGTCCGTTGTAGGTCTCCAGTAAATGTCGCTCTGTGCGGCCGAGCTGCTGCTGCTCTTGCGGGTTCACGACGATGCCGATAGCCTTGAAGCGATCACGCTACATACAGACACAAGTAATATCTCGACTCAGATCGTAGGTTCCACAAAAGACAAACCAGCAGATACGTAGATTCTCACCACCGAGCTGTTGTCCTGCATGAAGTTCTTGAGCAGCTACACTCATCACGCAGCCACCCAGAGTTAGAATGCCTCCGCGTCCTTTCACAGCGACAACTCATCCTCATCGCACTCGAACGGCCTGATCTCCGGGCTCGTGTTCCTTGAGCTGCTGGCGGATCTCTGGAGAAATAGAGAAGTAGCTCACAAAGTTGAAGCCAACGCCGTTGCCCTGCTTCTCTCCCCACAACGGGTTCGACGGCTGATAGCTGGGCACTTGGCAGTTGACGATGAACAGATCCAGCGGCGAGTTCTCCGGCTTGAGGTCGCCCAGGTCCACGATGCTCGCGACGTTATCGATCTTGGAGGGAGACTGCAACATGCAACAGAAGAACATCAACCGATATCAGAGACCACCCATGAGACAGCTAACTGAGACCATGATGCTTCATCACTCACCCGATAGATATCGATGGCCAGCAGCTCGAGCAGGCTCTCCTCGGAGGGAGCCTTGTGCTTGGTCTTGCGGTAGTTGGGGCCCTGACGCACTTGGAAGCGAGTGCCACTGATCTGCGTCCAGCAACCAGTGATGATCGCTGCTGGGGCCGGCGGACACATCTTCACAGAGTCTCCGGCCTTGGCCTTGACGCCGTTGATGGTGCCGAGGAACTTCGTCGGCTGGAAGCTCACCGACGGAAGTTTCTCGAGACGAGGCAGCGTCGCCTTTCGAGGCGAGTCGGGTTGCGAGGACTTGGAGTCACGACCACGAGGAGAGCTTGGTGGAGGTTGGCCCGCAACGCCCGAGGATGAGTCATCGGTGGCCGAATTTGCCGAGGTGTCGTCATCGTGGCGGATACATTGCAAGCTGACTGGTCGAACCGCCGGCTTCTGGAACCACAGAGCCCACACGAAGAATGCGTTGACTCCCAGTAGCGAGGCGTAGAGACACTCGACACTGCCGTACCGAACGATGACCGCGACCGAGTTGAACACTGCCAACGCGATCACCGTCTGCGGCAGAGACGGCGTTGCATCTGAACCCTTATGGATGCTGGTGACCAAAGCGTCAGCATCTCTCTTTGTCAGTGATGACGACGGCGATGATGCTCGCTCGTTTTCTAGCTTCGTGTCCGTTTGGGTGACAACCTGCGCGCTGACGACCGGCAGTGACACTGCTCGATCCAAGGCGCTGTCCGTGGATGCTCTCCTGCTCGTCGTTGCGTTGGGGCTTCCAGGCGCCACGCCGTCGGCGGTGAGCTTACGTGGACTCAAGATCGCCGAGATCGCGCTCGTCCACTCACGGAACTCCTGGTTCGAATCGGCGCAGATGAGGAAGGAGCGGTTGCCGTCGAAGACAGTGAAGCAGAACGGCGTGGGCACATTCCGAGGCAGGTCTCCTTGGATCACGAGCGACGCGCCTGGTTCCTTCAGATGGATCACGCCGTGAGCATCTTGGCGAAACGGCACGGCCTCGGGCAGTGACTCGTGACGAAAGTACTTGAGAATGCCCATTTCCGTATCCAGGACGAACCAGCGCTGGTTCCATCGCTTTCGCTTCCACGAGCCCGAGCTCTGCTTGAACAAATAGCCGACTTTGATGGGACTGCGCTTGAAGGACGCGGTTTGGCCCTCCACTCCGTCTGCAAAGCGGACGCTGCTGAACCGTGACTTGCTTGGTGATGCTGCATGCGACCCAGCGACTGGCGTCGCATGATTATGACTCGACGGCGACAACAGGGACAGAGATGCCTGGGGTGACAGCGCAGGTGCTGGCGCTGCAACTGTTGGTGCTGGCGCTGCCGCTGTTGGTGCCAGCGGAGGACTGGCGTCCACGATTCCGCCCAAGAACGAAGACTCGCACGACTGGCTTTCCTTGGTATGTATGGCTCGGTCGGTTGCCTCTGGTTGCGTCGGCGTCGGCGATCCAGCAGAAGCCGCTGGTGAGCGATCGACGGCGTCTCTCATGATGCAAGCTTAAGCCGCGAGGGCGCGAGGCCCACAGTGCCACCCCGCAAGATTGCGGTTTTGTCTCGTCTGGTTGGTTGTCGCTGTTTCGTGACTGGGCCGGTTGCTTCTTCCAGCAGTTATCTCCGCAACCAGATCGCACTACGTTCCTGAGGCCGTTCACGAATGTTGAAGTTCTCGGGTGCAATGGCGCACCTGCTGCCCTAGACATCAGTCGTTTCGAGCGAAGAGTCACTACACACACAACACAATATTCTTCCCCAGAATGTTCAGTCGTCAAACGCGCGCAATGAAGTGAAACCACCGATCGGTGCGGGTGGCTGTCTATTTGAGGAGCTTGCGGAACGCCACAAAAGGCTTGGCGTTCTCAACGCGGTCGCCAAGCACCTGGTCCTTGGCGTCACCCAGTACCGTAGCGTACGCGAAGGAACGCTTCTCAGTCGGCACCTGGAGGTAGTCGAGGATCTTCGCGGCCGATTCGGGCACCACTGGTTGCAGCAGAATGGCTAGGACACAAAGCGACGTTAGGATAACATCCAAATCTCGTTCAAAACCGAAACGAAACCGCAGCTGGTTGGTACACGAACCTGCAAGACGCACGCTATCGACCGTCAGGTAGAGCACGGTGTCCAGTCGCTCTTGATTTGCTGCATCGTTTGGATACAGACGCGTCTGCTTCACGAGAACCCACGGCTCATTCACAGTGAAGTACTTGTTGACGTCATGGAGGAAGAAGATGATCTCCTTGATCCCGGCGCTGAACTGAAAGGCACACGACACAACAATAGTCAGTCTCGTCACATGATCAGGCATCATCGCTGGAACAGAGCTGTCCTACATCAGGCGTCTCAAACAGTCTTGCGACAGTCTCTCCGAGTTCTCGTCCACGCGTGACCAGCGCCAAGTCATCGGCCGTGAGGTTTTGCGGACGAGGAGGCAAGTATCCCGATCGCAGGAACGCCTTACCAGTGGATCGCGACACGAGATTTCCCAGCGTGTCCGCCAACTCGCTGTTCACGCGCTCCTCCAACAACTTCGTGCTGAAGTCGCCGTCGTCATTCAGCACGCCCTCGCGCAGCAGGAAGTAGCGGATGAAGTCGGCGTCGTACGTCTCGATCGCCTTGTGCGGGTCCACGACGTTGCCCAGGCTCTTGGACATCTTGACGTTGTCGACCGTCCAGTGCGCGTGGGCGACGATCTTCTTGGGAAGTGGAAGCCCCGCCGCCATGAGGAACGCCGGCCAGTAGATCGCGTGGAACTTGATGATATCCTTGCCCACGATGTGGTAGTCGGCCGGCCAGTGCGCCGAGTGGTCGCCTGGGTACCCAGCGCTAGTGAGGTAGTTGGTGAGGGCGTCCAGCCAAACGTACACGCAGTGCTGGTTGTCATCTGGCATCACACAACGAATACACGTTAGCATTGAACACAAATCACCACGCCTCTTCTAGTCACGTACCTGGCACATCGATGGCCCAGCGGATCTTCTCACGCAGTCGCGACACGGAGATGTCTCGCAGGCCTCCGGCCACCGCCGCACGCACTTCGTTGTAGCGGCTCTTGGGCACGATCACGTCCGGGTTGGCGTCCAGCCACGCCAGCAGCTTGTCCTGGAACGCCGACAGTCGGAACTTGTAGTTTTCCTCGCAGAACTTCTCCACCTTGTGGCCACTTTCCTTGGACACCTTGTACGTCTCGCCCGTGCGTGGGTCCGTGACGTCCTCGACCTGGGTCTCGGTCAGAAAGGCCTCGTCCGACTTGCAGTACCACCCCTCGTGCTCGCCCAAGTAGATGTGGCCGCTCTTCTGAATAGTGCGCCACAGCGCCGCCACAGCTTCGTGGTGGTCGGCGTCGCTCGTGCGGAGGAAGCGGCTGTAGTCGACGTTGGCTTCCTCGAAGATGGCGCGGAAGCGGCTCGACACGTCGTCGCAGAACGCCTTGTAGTCGGTCGTGCCGGCCGCCTCGGCCGCCTCCTGCACCTTGAGCCCGTGCTCATCCGTGCCGGTCGTGAACAACACATCCTGTTGCTTGACGCGGTGCCAGCGTGCCAGCGCGTCGGCCAGCACCGCCGAGTGGACGTGGCCGATGTGCGGCGAGGCGTTCACGTAGAAGATCGGCGTGGTGATGAACACGGACTTACTGTCGGTACCGGAGCTGCTACTGCTGAATGGAGCACATGGTGAGATGACAGATGCATTGGACGCCACTGCAAGACGCTTGGTGGAAGCCACATAGAGCTGTGGGCGACGCAGTGGCGCCGCGCGCAGCGCCATGGAGGCTCGTCCGAACCGCATCATTTGTGTGCCACAGACCTGCTCACTTGAGAGAGTGATTGCGATGCGTACTTAACGTCGCATCAAACACGAACTTAACATGGTTTTGACCAATCAGAGAAGAGTGCGTTTTCGTGAGCAGCTATACACAGCGAAAATGGACGAGGTGGAAGACGACGTTGACGCGGCGCTGACGTGGAAGGCGCTGCAGGACGAGGACGTCAGCGTAGCTGCAGTGGATGCGAGTGATGTGATCAATGTGCCGCCTGTGGATGACGAGGATATGACAGGCGTAGCGTCAGCAGTGGAAGAGGATGAAGAGGTCGACGATGACGAGGACGATGACGACGTGGCTGACTTTGCGCAGCTCGCCGATCTGCCGCCGTACACAGACGGCGTGGACGCTGCGACGCCCACACTGGAAGGAAGTGACAGTCATGTAGTGGGATCGGAAGACGCAGGTGCCGTCCACGTGGCTGCGGCGTCGCCACCGATGGCTGCGGTGGCGCGGTTCAAGCGCAAGAACTTTAGTAAGCACGTGCAGTTTCTGTGTCTGCAGCGATACGCAGACCACGTCAAGACACAGGGCGCACTACCAAATAGAAGCGAGTGCCAGTTACTGTTGCACCAGAGTTTCGCGCAGTTTGTGCGAGAAGGCGGCAGCGCGGACCACCCGCGCCTGTCGTATCCCGAGTTCCTCAAGCTCATCCGCAATCGCAGTCGCGAGCGACAGGAACGACTGGCCCGGACAAACTCAGAGTCTACGCAGAAACACAAACTGGGTGTGTCCGGTGGAGCGACTCAGGCGACAGCGGGGCGGATGTCCAGACAAGGCAGCAGCAAAACGACCAAAGCTAGAAGGGGTTCTCGGTATGTATCCGCTTTGGTCGAAGGGCTCATGATGCTGATGAACAACGCTGATTGACTGCTCTTTGCTGTGAGTAGCAAACGCAAGTGGACCGAGGAAGTCGTCAAGATAGACGAGTTGATCGAAGTGATTGACAAGGCACGGCGGCGCGCGACTGGATTGGCGTCAGTCCCGCACGGTGAACCTGTCTTCTCAGCGAGTCGGGGTCCTCACCGCCATCCGACCAAGTCCTCTCTGTCATCTACTGCCATAGGAGCGGTGCAAAATGGTGCAGTGGCTGCGAGTAGTTCTTCTACCTCAGCTACTGCACTGATAGGCTTGGCAGAATCGAGCGATATCGTCGATTCCATTCTCAAGCTGCAGCAAGAGACGCTCAGTCTCCAGCATGTGATCAAGGAGCGACTCGAGAGCATCCAGGAGCAGTGTCGTCACCAAGAGCCAGCGAGTGCCAGTGTGTAAATGCTGTTGGGGACTTGGGAGTTGGATATCTTCGGTGTGCTATTATTATGGGCAGGGCATCGCTGCACTTGGCGGGTTGAAGCATTCGAGATCGCGCCCGATACTGACTATGACCACTCCGGCCAAGCCCTTCGTGACGCGCGATGTCTTCCGCCTGCTGATGCGACTAGAAGCTCAGAAGACCAACGACGTCGACACGCAGTCACTGGAGAGGCGTTTCCGTGTACCGCCCGGATATGGACGCGATGAGACGGATGAGCAGCGCGAACGTGTGGCCCAACTCGTAAGTGGTATGTGACGACGTTGCTGTCTCGAGTTGACGCTGACGATGAGTGATTGAGCAGATCACACCCGGACCTGGGGCATACGAATCACAAACGATTTGGAAAGGTGGCAGCGATGACATGGTCAAGCCTTCTGCTATCTTCTCGTCTAGTGCTCCACGGGATCCGTTCCAGCTCGAAGCTATTGAAAAGGAGACCGCTCAACTGTCACCGCAACGGGTCACGAGGGAACATTCTCGGTCATCGACATACTTCCAGCAACCACCACTGCTAGGGTCCTTCACGAAATCACAGCGTGGTCTCGAGAGTCCTCAGGGTCAAGCAAAACCATCTCAGCCAAACCAAACTGAGACTGCAAAGTCAACACCTGTGAAGAAGTGGGCTACCCCTGGTGTGAGCTTTGAGCGTGCTTCTCGAGCGACCCATGCGCCAATAGTTCCGGCCAATCCACTCGGACCATCCCAGTACGAGATCAAGCGGCTATGGGATAAGTCTCGTAAGACCGGAGTGGCCACGCCAGACCTGCCGTCGCCTGCAATCTTCAGCGCGTCCAAAGAAAAGCGAGAACTGGTCTGGTCGCCAGCGTACGGGCTTCCATCAAACGCGGTGCCGGAAGCCTGGGACGCGTCAGCTCACTACGCGAAACACAAGCGTCAGGTTCTCCTCGAGCAAGAGAAGCAGCGGCGAAAACAAGAAAAGGCACAACAGTCGCGGAAGCAACTTTCCCAGTCCAAGTCCATGCCCGTGCTTGGCTCTCCGTCGAAAGTGTGGGGAAAGAAGCATGCAGATACGCACACGGAGTCTGCGCTGGATCCATTCGACTGGCTGAGACGACTTCCTCACGGTGAGCAGCGCGCAAACGCACTGGCTACCAAGCACGGACTGTCCGACCTCGTGCGTCCCGCAGCTGCGAACTCGACCAAACGGGTCCCTCATGACGGTGTCGTCGCAGGATCGGCGTTGTTTCAAGCTGTTCAAACGGACGGCGACGATAGTTCGGCGAGCGGGTCGACTGGCGTGGCGTCACTGGCTCCCATCGGCAAGCATGCAACGGACGAGGATGAAGGGTCTTCATCCAGGCGAGGACTATTCATGACAGCCGAGGAAAACCAAGCCAACAGCAGCCAAAGTAACGAGCGCATCAGTTTGAGCTGTCGGCTTCAAGGTGGGTTCGTCATCACTGTCAAGATGTACCCAGCGAAGCGTGTGCGTCTCCTTAAGTCAGCGATCGTGCGCAAGCAAACACGGTACCAGAATGAAGACCAGTTTGATTTGTATTTAGGCAACGGCAAGCTACTCACATCCATGGAAGACACGCTGCACCAAGTCGGACTGCGCGACCGCTCACTGGTCCAGGTTGTATCCAAGTAAAAGTCTCTAATCGACCGTCACAGCCTTGGCGAGGTTGCGTGGCACGTCTGGGTTGATGCCCTTCTTCACCGCGAGCTCGTACGCGATCAGCTGGAGCGGCACAGACGCGAGCAGGGCCGTCATCGGGCCGTTCGACGGGATCTGGATGACAGTGTCCGCAATGTCCTTGACAAGCGCAGGTCGGTCGGTGATGACGATCGTGTGAGCGCCGCGCGCACGCACTTCCTCGACCGCAGTCTTCATAAAGTTGGCGTGCTCGTCGTCCAGCACGATCAAAATGATGGGCGTCGCGCCAAACTTGCCGTCCTTGCCGTTCTCGATAAGCGCGAAAGGGCCGTGCTTGAGCGCTCCGCCTGGGAAGCCCTCGGCGTGCAAGTACGTGCACTCCTTGATCTTCAACGCGCCTTCGTAGGCGATCGACTCGGCATAGCCCTTACCCAGCACGAACAAGTGCTCCGAGTCCTTGAGCGTCTCCGCGATCTGCGCGCACTGTTCGCGCGTGCGCAGCGCCATGCCAATAGCGATCGGTAGGCGGTGCATCGCCTGGATGAGCTCGTCCATCTTGGTGCGGTTGCCGTCTGGGCGGTTCTGCGCGAACCACGCGGCGATGAGTCCCATAACAGTCACCTGCGTGACGAAGGCCTTGGTGCTGGCCACAGCGTTTTCGCGGCCGGCGTTGAGATAGACACCGCACTTCGTGGTACGCGCGATCAGCGAGCCGACGTTGTTGACGACAGAAAACATCGGCACATCCGCTGACATCGCTTCCACGGTCTTGAGCACGCGCGTGACGTCGAGCGTCTCGCCAGACTGCGAGACGACCAACAGACCGCCGTCCTTGCGAGGCAGGCGGTCGCTCGGGCACTCGGACGCGTCTTCCGTACTCACACTGTCGAATGAGTGGAGCGATCGCATGAGCTTGGCGCCGTATCTAGTGAGCAACAACATTACGAATCATCAGCATCAGATCGACAGAATAGAGATCAATACAAGCACGAATACTCACTTGCTGGCGTAGAGCGACGTGCCACACGCCGCGATCATCAGGTGCTTGATCGCAAGCATGCGTTCCTTCTCCGCTTCCAGGCCACCGAGGTACACGTGGTCGTCCGAGACGCGTCCGCCGTACCCCAGCGCAGCAGCCACAGCCTTGGGCTGCTCCATGATCTCACGGATCGTCCAGTGCGGGTACGGCGCTGGAGACAGACGGACCTTGACGTCTGGAGCGGTACCGAGGCGGCTGGTCGGGAAACGCTGGAGGAAACCTTCCTTCTCGTCCACTGGGTTCAACTCGGCCGAGTCGGCCTTGATGACGGCGACTTCACCGTCCTGGAGCGACACGAAACGCTTCGTGTAGCGGCTGAAGGCCGTCGTCTCGGATGCGACGTACATCTCGTTCGAGCCGTAGCCAATGCAGAGTGGCGAGCCGTTACGCGCGATCACGATCTTGTCCGGCTCGTCACGAGCCATGACACACAGTCCCCACGTGCCTTCGAGGCGCGACAACGCGATGCGCGTCGCCGTCAGCACGTCGGCGCCCTCGCCCATGAGGTGGCCGATGAGCTGCGCGGCGACCTCCGTGTCGGTCTGCGACGTGAACACCACGCCCTCGTTCAGCAGCTCCTGCTTGATCTCGTTGTAGTTGGTGAACGTGCCGTTGTGGATGACCGACACACGGCCGTTCATGTCCAAGTGCGGGTGCGAGTTGACGTCGGTCTTGGCGCCGTGCGTGGCCCAGCGCGTGTGCGCGATGCCCACAGTGTTGCCCTTGTGCGCATCCTTGGACTGGCGCAACAGGTGGATCGAGTCGGCCGTGCCCGACACGGATGCGAACTTGGTCGTCGTGATGTCGGCCGAGCCGTTCTCGCTGTACTGCATTGTTGACATGCCCGCCGAGTCGTAGCCGCGGTTCATGAGGATCGTCACGCCTTCCAGCAGAAACTCGGTCGCGTCGGCGCTCTTGCCCACGACGCCGACGATGCCGCAGCAGTCCGCGAGGTCTTCGTGGAAGAGCAAGCCGCCCGTGGCCATCATTGCCAGCAAGACGCCGGCGACGCGCGCGAAGTTCTGGTCGGCGACGAGCTGCTGTGTGGATGCAGCCAGCGCCACGGGACGCAGTGACGAAGGCCGCGTAGCCGCTGCCGAGGGACGCAGCGCCTGGCTCGTGGCGCGGCTCACGCCGTGGAAAGCGCGCGGAGACGCAGACACGGGCAGCACCGCGCGAGTGGGCAGTGTGTGCTTAGGCGCGACGCGCTGCAGGCGACGCAGCAGCGGAGAGACGGAGGTGCGCAGCATGAGAGATGGATGGGATCCGTCCGCGTGCTGTCGGTGTGGATTCGGATATGACACGAGGTCTCTTCAGGGTGACAGCAGCTCCCAAAGGTTACGCTGGGAACGCGGTCGCAGTACCCTATTCCCTCGAACCTTTTGACACAAAATCAGTCACAACAGGTGGACGACGATGATTGGATGAAAATGGTGAAGATTTGCGAATCCAGTTTAGTGACATGCAATGTGGCGATCGTCGGACATCAAAATGGTTGACACTAAATCAGTATATCTATCCGACCAACAGGTTTCTATCATTTCTATTGAGTTGCCCGAAGCGCGGGAAATTGGAAGGAAATGGGAAGGCGACGCTTGCGGTCGCGTCGTATCTTGAAGGTCCAACGGCTTGGGAAGCCATGAAGCGTGGGGATGTCCATGACCAAGATAAAGATGCTGACGCTCACGTTGACGAGGACCCATTTGCGTTCGTGACGCTGCCGCTACGACACCATTTCAACGTGGAAGATGCCGACAACCAAGAGGAACAAGCGCTTGTGGAGCGCGCGCGACAGACGCGCAGTGCACAGCTCATCGCCTCGCTACTGTACGACATCCAACACCCAGGCGACGATGGTGTGGCCGCTGCTGTGGCGCGGAAGTCGAAGAAAACGCAGTCCAAGTCGCCTGTGAAGAAAGTCAAGACGACTGCGGCGTCGCCTGTTGCTTCTGCCAATGGACCAGAGTCCATACCGTTGTACTCGCTGGCCGTGGAGCAGGCGATCACCAAGCGCATGACTTTCACGCGTGCAGTAAACCAATTGGACACGTACTTCAACGAGTTGGACGCGACAGTCGCTGCGTTGGAGAGCAGGAACTCGGCCGAGTGGCTGTGGGACGCGACGACCAAGCTCCCGACGATGCTGCAGCTTCAACGCAAGATCGTCCAGAGCATCGCAGGTTGTCTGCCTGAGTGTGACGTGTACTTGGCGATGTACGAGCCTCTGCCCATGGCCCATCCAGAGGCGGCGACGCCGTGGCCACTGCTGCGGTACGTGGCAGCCTCCCCGTTGAGTCGCATGGGTGGCCAGACGCTGCATCGCACGCCATCAACACCCGATGGAGACCAAGCCTCAGCTTCTTCGTTGGTCAGTTTTGATGTGCTGGACTCACTCGATCCTGCGCTGGTTCCAGACATCAGTGCTGACACGCGCGTGCAGCTTGTCGTCGAGGCAGCTGACGTGGCTAGCGTCGGAACGGGGCCGTTCGCGTGCTTGCCGCTCGTCGATACGGGTGGCTCGCGAGCTATCGGCTTGGTCGCGTTGGACGCGTGCCGCAAAGCTGCCCAATTGCGTCCGGAATCCATGTCCCCGCAGGCGCTGTTCGAGTTCCTCACGCGCATGCAGATCCCGGAGGCGGCGATCGAGTTTCGGAAGCTCCAGTTCGGTGGTCGCCAACTACTACAACTCACTGCCAACGACTTGCAGCACCGCCCAGCGTATCGCTCACTTAAGATTCAGACCAAGCAGCGCGTATTGGAGATCATCGCAGCTTTGCGGAGCGGGTTTCCTGTTCATTTGCCGCGTGGGGAGCGTCCGTCGTTTTTCTGCGACGACGATGAGGCACTCGAACTGCTCTATGAGGTATGCGAGCGTGCAGGCAAGTTCTTGGACGAGTACCGACGACGAGTCCACTGGCATCGCATCATGGCCAAGCGGACGAGAGACTTGAAGGCGAGTGTTCTGAACGTCTACGCCGTCCTGGTGCATGGTGTCGCTGAGGCGCTCGTGGGCGTGGAGCGCGTATCAATGTGGAAGATTCGCGATTGCACCGACATTGACGCGATCGCGGCCACCCACATCCCCGACGATCGCCTTTTGCCGTTCTTACAATGGAACGAGCGCCAGATACGGAGACTCGCACTCTATACCGAAGACAACGAAGACCAGGGTCGGCTCATCCAAGGTAGCATCACGCGCATTCATCTTCCTCCGGCGTCCGAACTCGACAATCAGTCCAGTCAGCTTGGCGCTGCAGCGCGCCAGCCATGCGAGCGAGCAGTGTACCATGTGACTTGGTCAAACAGGAGCCAGCAGAGCTTATCATGGCCCAAGCTCCGGCAATTGCTGCCCATTCGAGCAATGAACGCGCGGCACTACCAGCTTTCTCAGCTCTTGAAACGACTCGTCGAGCTCAAGACAGACCAGAAATGCGACGACGACGTGCTGCGAAGTGGTCTTCACTTTCGTCTCGTCGATCCAAGTGCCCTCGTCATTCTTTTACGTGACCCACACCGACCGGATGACGTCGTTTATGCGCTTCAAGTTGATTTCATCGCTCACGCTCATAGAGACGCCGCCGCAGAAGCCAAGCACAGGGACGATGTGGACCGATTCATACGTCGTGCAGTCGAGATCACGCAGCAAAACGTGGTTTGTGTTCGCGGACGGGAAATGCGGTCTTTTCGCAGGCAGCTTTCGACGGCGAAGACGACTCGCAACTTCGGTTCGATTGGTTTGACACCATCATCTGACGCGTTGCGAGCACTTGACGAGATCGTCAATTTCGTGTTCAGTGAGATCAGCACCAATTTGCCGGGCACTCTCCAGCAAGTTGCGGAATTGCAGTCGGATGGAACGCAGCTGCTTTATACCTTCACTGGCGGCGGATCGTCGTTAGCAGGCAAGACACTAACTCGACCACAAGGTGTCTCGTTCCGCTGCATTGATACTCGAGCCCCAGTCGTCATCAATCAAGACTCGGAACTGCGCAGACGTCTGAAGTGCATCGCGCCAGTGGTCGATATGGAAGCCGAGCTACCTTATGCGATCGTTCCGCTGATCCACGATGATGCGTGCATCGGTGTCCTCAGCGTGAACCATTTTGCCAACGTCCCGAAGGGCCGAGCGGACGAGATGCACCCTGAAGACGGCGTTGTCGAGTATCTAACGGCACTTGCGAAGCCGCTGGCCGCTGTGATCTACCTCAAACGACGATCATTTGCTCTCCACGAGTTGCATCAGTTGCACCTCGAGCCGATCCGCTCACCAGAACAGCTCTTCTTGGCGGCATGTAAGGCGCTCCAAAGCACGATGACTGGGTCGTGGAAGACTCGAGTTATGGAAGTGGATTTCGCGCGTGGCAAATGCACTTCGGTGTTCGACTACTCAGAAAGCGCACGGCTGCAAGCCGCAACATTGATCGCGCAACGTGTCATCCCTCTAGGCTTCCGCGTGCAGGAGTTGCTGCCCGAAACGGTTCAAGGACATTGGCAAACCACACACGCAGAAGTGAAGCGATTGGTGACGCTGTGTGCTGCCCATGAGGCGGAAGTTGCCTCCACTGCCGAGAGCACCATCAGTCAACTTGCCGTCTCCGGGACTTCATCGGCAATCGAGGTACAGAGACAGAAACACTCGGAGTGGCTCGTTCGACAGCGGTATTACAGTATCCACCTGCAACCTCTCGAAGACGTGGAGGTCGTTTCAACAAAAGCGACAAGCACGAGTCCGTCGAAAAAGCGTGATTTGCCAGTCGCAGCAAGAGCTTCGAATGAGAAGTACTTATCACATGCGCTCAGCACGGCTCTCTCCAGCAAGACAGTCACGTACGCCAATGTACCAGCTCTTTCCATCGGATCCTCGTCAGCTGTGTATCTGATCGTCGCAACGCTCCCGCAATTCCATTCGACGTGCGAGCAGCACTTTGTTGACCGGGTCGCCAGTGTACTATCGCGGGTGATGGAAGGCCTCGTTCAACGGGTCGAACGCTCTCGCGCCCGCGTTGGGTCTCTCGCTGCACTGAGGGCGGAGTGTGCCCGGTTTATCGATCAATCCACGGCGTCAATGGAGAAGGCACCAACAAAGACCGGCGGCTTCCCATTGTCTGTGCAAGAAGAATTGAGGCTAGAGGCTGCACTCGATTTGATGGAGTGTGTCGTCCGCCTCATCAGCAGCACGCTGATGTGCCCAAACGTGTACGTGGGCCTCCACGAACCATTTCACCGACGCTTCAACTACGTTTCCGCATCGGACCGAAGCAGCATGAAAGGCAAGATCCTGCATCGTGGACACGGAGTGAGCTTCTTTGCACTCGACTCTCGTAAGCCCGTCGTTATCAAAGCATCGACGACCACTGATGAAGTGAAACACATCTACGGCTCCGACTCGAGCGTGCGGTACTTCTCACGTGACGCCAACGAACCCCAGAAGTGGCCATTTATCGTGGTACCGATTGGTAACGCTGGCATTCTTGCCCTCGACAACCTCCAGAAATATGAAATGATTGCAAGTGAAGCACAACCAGAACTGGGGCTCGTAGATTTTCTTCTGCGTGCCGGAGATCTCGTTGGGGACGCGATTGCCACAGTTCGACTGAAATCCCTTCAAATGCGGCGGCAACGCCGAGAAGAAGCACTTGTCCGTGTGATGGCGGCTTGTGAAGATGCCCAACGAAACACCAGCTCGCTCTACATCCAGCATGTGGCTCTTCAAGCTATTGAAAGCGCGCTGAACGGTGTCGACGCGTACATTGGGTTACTGCAGCCTCTGTCCGAGTCGTTGGTCTTCACCAGCGCAACCGCGCGCAGTGGCATGGCCAACCAGAAAGTAAACACTGTGGACAGCGTGTCGTTTCGAGTGTTTATCTCTCAACGCCCCCTTGTAATTCCACAAGTGGAACGCAAGCAGTTCGACGGTAGTGAACAAAACGCAACCGAGCTTCTCAGCCAGCTTCGTTGGTTCGCTCCAGCGCAAGCCCAAGGGCACAAAGGGCCGTTCGTGTGCGTCCCGATTCCGTTTGTCGGCGTCATCTCCGTCGACATTTTCCCTGGAGCTGCGAGTGGCATCTACTCTCCTCACGTTCCCGAGTACGGCGTCGTCGCGTGGTTGAACCAGATCGCGAATCTTCTGGGCGCATCGATCCGCCAAATGGCTGCTGCCGAAGCGATGAGAGCGGTTTCCAAACTCTTTGAAGGCAATCGATCGACTCTCCGCGGTATATTCCTGCAGATTTTGAAGATCATCTCGATGAATGTGCTGACTGCAGTGGAGCTGCGTGCTCTCACGTATGAAAAAGATTCGTGGCAGCCGATCTGCGGCACGGATGCCCCTCTGGCGTCAGTGATAACTTCCGCCAACCACTACAAGGACGATTCGGTCACGGCGGTGAACGACTTGGAAGTGAGCATTCTGCAGCACATCCAAGCGAACTCGAGCGACCAGACGCGTTGCTTCATGCTACCAAGCCATCCTGAAGTCATTGTCGTGAGGTGTGCGGACGTCCGAGACGTTGAGTACGACGGACCAGGGCATAGTGCGACGGAGTGGCTGAACACCTGTCCACTGCGGAAGTCACATTTGGTCGTTCGCCGGGTCCGTGGTGCATCGTGGGAGTATGATGTGGAGTTTCTTCAAAGTCTCGTTCCACTTCTCGACGAGGTGGTCGATGACGTGAACCTGCGGGTCTGCGGCATTGCGGCACGACGGAGCGCATTGTCATCGCTGGAAGCAATGTGCACGGAGATTGAGAGCCACGCGTCATCAAGAGCTGCTCATGACCAGTTGCCTCAATTTCAGGACGACGCATTGAACCTCGTCGTGCAAGCAGCGAGTCAAGTTCGGGGTGATGCGTACTTGGCCGAACGACAGATTGGTGGTGAAGTTCTTCGATTCGTGGCCGCGTCATCGTCGAGTTTGATGCGGAATGTCGAGCTCCAGTTGCTGCTGCCGGAAAACCAAAACATGGTCGTCGTCCAGTCGTTTCTTGAGGGGCGCAAGACGATTGTCCACATACCGGACAATAGCAAGAGCGACAATACACTCAGGCCACTGACGTCCAAGAAGGCGCATCGCATCTTCATCGCACTGCCCATGGGCGAGAGCCGAGTGCTTTGTGTGGACTCGCTCAGTGCCGAAGCATTCGAAGTGAAACACGGTCGCCTAGAACAAGACATCGACGCCTTCCTCGAAGCATGTGCTGCGCTGCTGGAGGCGACCATGAGTTCTGTGAACTACCGCCGCTCGTACGACGACCTCTGCTCTCTTAAGACCGAGCGCCATTCCAACTTTCGGTTTTTCTTTGCTCGCGTCCACGAAATCTTGCGTCGAGACCTCAGCGTTCTTCATTCCCAGCAGATACTGGAGCTCGCCAACGATTTCACAGGGCAGTTCACCGTGCGCAGTTGGCATCGGGCTTCGACAAGACGCGTCGTCCGTGGGTCATCCAAACGTCATTTTTGTTCTGTGAACGGCTGCACTCGCGAAGGGATTGCCCTCGACGTCCACCACGAGCAGCAGGTCGCGCTGCCGATGACCAACTTGCCACGGACGCTGGACCAGAGCCGAGCCTCAATGCAGCCGTGTGTTGGGCGTGAAAAGCAAGGCGCGTTCGCGTGTGATTGCCTCGCTACAATGCTCGACAGCGAGATGCCAGTGCTTCCCAAACTTGCTCTGTGCGTTTACAGCCATGATGACATCAGCAGAGATGGCAAAAACAAGGCACAAACCGGCGCCCATCGTCTAACTCGAACGGTTGGGCTCCCCACAAAGTTCACGGCCCGCCAACGGCAGTATTTTATTGCGTTCGGTGCTGTTGTGTCTGACGTGTACGTCGACGTTTTCCGCGCGTGTGTGCTGGAGACCTTCTCGACGGAAGCATTGTTCATCGCTCGGGATCGGCTGTGTGCAAAGGACGCCGTGCTTCTATCCGTTCTGAAGTCGGAAGACAGAACCGGCGATGACGTTCGTGTAGTAACTGGCAGCTCCATGCCAGCGACAAAATGGGTGCCAGGGTCTCACGTCGCAGCCAAACTTTCGGAGAAGGTGTCGAGTTTCTATCACGATGAGGAACACGCCGAGTTCTTTATTGTTCAGACCAAGAAAGCCCCAATCGCAAGTACCAAGCCGCCGCCTTCCTCGCCGGCACAAAATGTGAAGAAGACTGAAGAATCGACGAGTGCCAGCAATGCCGTATCACCCGCAAGCGGTAAATCCTTCTTCAAGCGTCCACGTCTCTTTAGTGGGAAGCAAACACAAGCCAAAACACCCAAGGATGCGCCTACTAGTGCACAGCCACGGATCATTACTCCTCCGCCTCCAAAACCAAGCCTCGAATTCCACGTACTCGTTCGCGGTCACCACCAAGGCGAAGTTCTCAGTTTGTATGTGGATCGAGAAGTCGACGAACAGCGAGACGTGGGAATGGAGCTCGCGACAGAGATGCGGGAGATGATAGACGACATGAGTGCCGCACGAGACAAATTCAAGGAAAACCCACAGGGAGACGAAGAGTGGAATGGGGCAAGTTTCGGTCATGTCCTCGAGATCGGAGAGGGCATAGGCTTTGGTGGCGGCGGCTTCCACGTGCTGGCGTGCTGGAACTCATGGCGGAGCCATGTACAAAGTGACATTGTGCACTTCGAGGCGGACATGCGGATCTATCTCACAGGAGTCCAGGCGACGGCTCGCGAGCAACTGGGCGCTGGTGTGGTAGCGGCCGTACGTCCGGGCTTGCTGGCTGCGCAAGCCCACGCCTCTCATCCAGAAGAGTCCATTTTCTCTCACGATAAAACCGACGCTCGGTCGGCCGCGATGGTGCTCGTTCGTGCTGCATTACTGTTGTGCGGGTTCAAGAAAGAGATCGCGATCGACTCGCCTGCCGACGAGGACGACAGTCTGCTGAAGGAGTATTTGCGAGCCAACGCAGGGCGTAAACTTCTTGACCTGAACCCACGACTGGGATCCCGTTGGGCGGTTGCACTACGAGCAGGGAATTTCATCAAGACGAAGTTCGCCGTCGTGACGTGCATCATGAATCAAGAGTTGCAGTCAAGTAACGCATCGGCTCGAGCAGCTAGAGCGTTGCTTCTGTTCATCCAGAGCTTCAACAGCGCGGTCAAGTACTTCAAGTTTCTTCAAGACAACGCCAAGCAGCGCAAGAAAAGCGTCGACGCGACGGTGACGGTGATCCAGTGTTTCTCTCGCTGCGTTGAAGCCAAGGCACTTCTCAAGCGGCTCAGAATTGAGTTCAAGGCTTCCCTGGCGATCCAGTGTGCGTTCCGCCAACATCTCGCGCGACGACGGCGTCTTTTCCTCAAGTGGAATCGCGCGGCAGTGACAGTCCAGCGAGCGTTCCGGCGCAAGCTTGCGCGGCGGCGTGGACGGCGGCCTCGCAAGCTGACACTGGAGCTGCGAATCGTTGCAGCTCAGTATGGCACCATGCAATCTTCAACCAACGCGGCGATGAGGTCAGCGACGACGCTGGATGATGGTGATGGCTCGTGGAAGACTGAGATGGCCTCGTTCGACTCGTTCAAGGCATACCTGGCGAGTCGAGTTGGTCGTGAGCAGCTGAAACGAGAAGAGCATGTGATCACAGAACGACTGAAGGAAGTCGTTCGCCAGCGCGAGCAACTTGATCCACATGACCGCCTCCTCCCTGATGCACACGATGTGTTCGAGATCCTGGACAGTGATGGACGTGGCGAGCTGAGTCGTGAGCTGACTCGCGATCTCATGACGCGCCTCCACGTCCCGCTATCGCGAGAAGAGGCGGACGACGTGATCGACATGATGGACAACGACCACTCCGGCTCAATCTCGTTCGCAGAATTCACGAACTGGTTCTCGCACGAATTCTCCGTCTTGAAAAAGCGCAGTCGTGACTGTGGCGTGCTGTTGAAGGGAGACCGTCAGTGGATGGCAGAGGAATCTGCAAGGTCTGCCTTACGCAAGCGATGGCGTGCTCACCAACAGATCGGAAATGACGCAAATATGACCGAAAAGGCTGCGCAAGAGCCTCCAATCCCGACGCCTACACACGTGCAAGAGTCGTCGCCGCTGGTGCCGCACGCGGAAGACCCAAAAGACGAAAGTGCGGGTGGCGAGACACTATAAAGAAAGATGAAGTGTTCAACACGTGCAGGCAACGATGCGGAGTGTGATTCATATCCAGTGCGGCTCTTTTCTGAGCTAGACGTGGGACTACCCTAGTCGTACTCGTCCATCCACGCGTGCATCACGTAGCCGTGCGTCGGGTGACCACCTCCAGGACGAGCAGCACAACGACCCGAGCTGGTGCGTGAGGAGGCACCAGTGGCTGGAGTCTGCTTGCTGGTGTTCGTTCGCCTCTGCGAAGAAGTCGATCGATCACGTTTCGAGCTTCGTTCGTCGTCTGCTTCACGGTCTCCTTCACGATCACGGTCGCGTTCGCGGTCACGGTCCTTGGTGGGCCTCTCGCGTCCTCGCCGCTCCCACTCTCGTTCGTCGCTGTCGCGGTCTGGCTCGGCGTGCTTCTCACGTCCTCGCCCCCGACTGTCGCGTTCTCCAGTGTCACGATCACGCTCACGTGGGCGCTCACTGTCTCCTACCGACGGATTCTTCTGCTTGGATTCCCGACGCTCATGACGCCGTGGTGCTTCGATCGGTGATGGCGAGTGAGGCTCATCCAGTGCTGCACCAGTCTCCGCTATGTTCATGTACCGCGCAGTCTTCTCCTCCGCAGGGTTCGAGGAGCTGGATGAACTCACGGAGAGTGACGACGATGTATCTTGGGAGTCGCGTGCCGGATCTGCGGTCTTCTTCGTCTTCTTTGAGCTTGTCGGCTTGGCCTGGTTTGTCGATCCACTGGTGGAAGAAGGAGATGCTGCATTCACGGTGCTCGTGGGGATCAAAGCAGCCAACCTCGCGAGATCTTTCTCGTACTCGATGAGCTTCTTGCGGTATTCGTCGAGACTCTTGACCCAGCACGTCGTGCTCGCCTTGCTTTCTCCACACAGAAAAAAGTTGCGCGTGCGGCTTTCAACTTGGAAATGTGTATCATCGAACTGCAGCACTGCTGTGATATCGTTCAAGTAGATCGAGCCTGTGTGATTATTCATCATTCCAGTATGAGACGACGGTCAACACCAACAAGACACGACAAGTAGGGGCTTACTCTTGGCGGCGTTTGGCGTTTTGTTCTTGGAGTAGCCGAATTCAAGTCGCTTCGGGTCAACGAAGAACCAGCGCTTGTTCCAGCCGCCGGTGAGGTTGCTGGTCTTGCGCTTGAGCTTCTTGAGGTATCCTTCGATCTCTGGTGGCAGGGGAGCCTGGGGTGCCATGTTCCTCGTGCGAAGCTGGTCGTCGTTCCAGAGCATTGATCTCCAGATCCAGATGGAGGACCCGAAGACGAAGCCCCCACGGCGAGAGACTGCGACTGAGGAAGCGACGAGCAGTGGTGAACGCCAAGTTGGTACAGCAAGCGCGTGCCAGCGACCATGACTGTGCGCAGCATGGAGCTAATTTTACGAAGATCCAACATGCAGCGAGCTACGTATGCCGCGGAGGCTGGAAATAGGCAAGCAATCGCGCGGTGAGGCTTCTGTTCAAGGGCACAAGGTCTGATTCAGAGTCGTGGGTGCCACGGTGCCGCTGCATCTGAGACGACGCGACCTCCGAGTGTGTGAGGTTACGTCAAAGTTACAGTTGGCCAATCTGCCCATATCCAAGACCAATTGGCAAGTTCCATCTATTGCACACGAATGCGTGGTTGTGAGCTCCACACGGATACGACGCGTCGACCTCTTTACTCGGGTTAATACATCGATGGCCCGGGCTGTGGACTGCCTCCACTGCCATCGTCTCGCTCGTTCTGGGCGAACGCACTGGCCAAGTCATCCAGCGAGTCGGCACTCAGCATCGCGTTGTCGAAGCTGGCGTCAACGTCGACTGGTTGGCCTGTCGCGTTCCTCAACGATGGCTCCTGGCTCAAAGAGCTATGCGAGACTGACACGGATTCCGCGGCTGCGAGTGCCGCACTCACCGACGCTGCTCGGCTTGAATGGCGGATTGTGGTGGCCGCCTGTGGTTTAGCGAGGCCGCGAAGACGCAGACTGTCGGCTGAGCCTTCTCGCCGTGCGTTTCGCCAGCTGCCGTTGCGGTGCACACTCGGACGCTTCCACACATTGCGTTTCTGGTCTGGGTGGTCTTCTGTGGCCTCGCCATCCACGACTTTGTGCGTGGCCGCCTCAGTTTGGTCGGCCTTCGTTGAGAGACTTCCTCGAGCAGACATAGGAGACAAGTGCAAGTGGCGTTGGGACATGCGCTCGGGTTCGAACAGCACGTACTCAGCGCCTCCACGGGAAGCGACTCGAGACTGCGTTTGTGGGTTGGGACTGTTGCTCTCGCTGTGGGTCGAAAGCCGAGGCCCGAGTGCAGCCGCCGTCAGCCGAATCTCCGACTCGCGTCGATCTTGCGAGTCTCGGTCTATACGAAGCTCCAGCTTTTGGAGCCGTTCGTCAATCCGTCGCAGCATCTCAAGACCACTCTCATCATCATGACCGGCTTCTGATGGGCGCTGTTTCAGGAAACTCGCGTGGGGCGCCGAGGATATACCACCTCCTGCCGACCGCATCGTCAGCTCCTGAGACTGCTTCATCGCTGCCTGGAGCATTCCCGGGTCGTACTTGTCCATGATGAACTTCTCGATGATGTTCCGGTCCTCCAAGTACCGCACCGAGATGTTTTCAAACACCTCGCGAGTCAACGCACACAGTTCGGAGAAGACCTGCGCACGCACGTTGGCCGTGCGTTTGCAGTTCATCAGCAACGCGATCTCGCCGAAGTAGTCGCCCTGGCCCAGCGTCTTCAAGATGATTTCGTTCGCGCTCTGGTCCACAGTGCCGCGTCGAACGGTGTGGAAGCTCGCCGTCGGTGCAGGCGCGGGAGTCAGGTCTTTGGTGACTTCGCACAGACCGCTCTGTACAAAATACATGTCGTTGCCGACCTCACCACGAACGACGATGTAGTCGCCGGGCATGAACACCTGCAGCTCCAGCTCCATGACCAGCTCCTGGACCACTTTGGCACTGCAGCTCTGGAAGATCGGCGCGCGGTTGATCATGTCCATGCGCAGAAACAACTCGACTTCGTACGCGAGATTGCGCGACAGCTCCGGGATAAACGCTGTGACGGCACCGTCCAGTGTCCCATGGCGTTCCCACATGGCCTGGTAGTAGTCGTTGATGCGGTTCTGCAAGTCCATGGGCAGCTTCATGCGCGTCATGCTGGCGAAGAGCCACTCCATCTTCTTCTGGTGGCTGCTCTGGTTCTCGTAGTAGTTGGCGATCAAGATGGCAACGTTACCGAAGACGACAGCCATGAGAATGGCGCCGAGTAGCATCGCCGAGATACAGAAGAGGTACTCTGTGTCGGTGTACATCGTGACGTTCTGGCCCATGATGACGAGCAGCGTCGTGTAGAACGACACGATGTACATGTGCCCCGGCGAATGGTTGATCTCTTGGTTCTTGGTGGAGTCGCTCGCGACGGTGCCGTACCACACACAAGCCACGTAGTGGTTCACGATCAAAAACGAGAGCACGAGTCGCACTAGTCGCAGCAAGTTGGCGTGGCGAGAGTACTGCAGCCAGCGGCGGATCTCTGGTCGAATCTTGAGCACCTTGACCACGCGAAGAAGCCGAACGAGACGCAACAGACGAGGAATTCGAAGCGCCTTCAAAAGTCCGAGCACGTTGAGGTTGTTGCTGCTCGTACTCGAGCTGTCGTAGTTGTTGATCCACACGAGAATCGTGTCGAAGGGCGTACACGCCAGCACGTCGAAGAACAGCCAGCCTTTGATGTAGATCCTGGCGATCTTCCGTCGGTCCGTGATGTACTCGCTCTCGTCATCAGACTTGGCGATGGGCGTGTTGAATGCGATGAGAATGTCGACGAAGAACACGAGGTTCGTGGCCATGTCGACTGTCGAGCTCTGGTTCCAGCCGAATGCCAAGCTATACGGCAGGATAATACTCTGGTAGATGATCAGAATCAAGGTTCCCTGCGGTCCAAAGACACGACTCAATGCGTCAGTACTGCGCGTCTATCTCGGCAGAGGTCAATCACAGAACGTACCAGTTGCCACATCTTGAAGATATGACTATGAGGGTTCACCATGAACAGTTTCAAGTTCTTCGGATGGCTCGGGTTGTCTTCCGTGATGTCGACGCGGCGGATCTTGTACCGCGACAGCACTTTGATGTGGCGGTCGATGTTGGCCTGCGCGTCGTCCACTTTCGGCTCGAGTTGCAGCGAACTGCGGCCGACCTTCGCGCGTTGCAGCGCCCGTCGCATTCTCAGCGCCGCAAACAGCGTGTTCCCAGTGGTTTCTTCGACTGGCGGGGGCGAGTCCGCTTCCTCTTCTTTCAAGTTCTTGTCTGTGCCTCCTCCGATGACGTTCTTCATGCTGTTGATCATAGATGAGCTTCGAGCTTGTTGCTACAATGATAAAACAGCAGATGTGAGACCAACCCAGTAAACTCAATAAATGCACTCGACCAAACGTACCGCCTGTGCCAGCGCCTCCTGCATGGTCGGAGTGAGCACATCCTGCGTGATGCTCAGGCGCTCGGGCGCGTACGGCACGACTGACACGGGCTTGCCAGGGAACTGCGTGATCCGCGTGAGAAAGGACGTGCGCGCCGTGTTGCTCCGCGTCGGCTCAGCTGGCGTCGACATGTGCGGCCCCGCGTTCCTCTGCATCACCTCGGAGCATGAACCACCAGCTTTTGATCGCTTCTGTGTCCTCGGCCTGACGTGAGTGAAGTCTTCAGGCGGCGTCTTCGCTAGCCCATGAGAGCTCGAGCGAATTCACGCTCAGAGCGCCTTGAGCGGCACTTCCTATTAATATCCAACGTAAATCGTGGTTGCGCGTGGTATTTGGAGAGCCGCTGGCTATTTATCGGCGCCTCATCACCACGCTAGAGGCATTCGACGTCCTCAACATGGCTACATTCCTACGGTATCACCTGCTTTTATAACTCGAATCAACGTATCACCTTGTTTTGTAATTGCGGATGTTTTGCCGCCGTCTAAGCTCTTCAAGAGAGAGGTTTGGTCTTGTATCGAGATTTCCATGCCCACGAGGCTGTTTTCGAACCACGAAAATCAAAAAAATCCGCATCGGAGACCATGGCGCCGCCCAGCGCCGCGCCGGCGTACGACGCGCATGACGCCGCAGAGGAAGACGAGATGGAGCAGCAGCTGCGTGCCCACACAGTGCTGGCCTACAACCAGTTCGTGCGCTCGTTCCACCGCAAGACTGACGTACGTGTCTGTAGACCAACCGACGGTTGGTTGGCAGCAGACTAACGACTCACTCTCTATCTCTCTATGCAACAGGAGCTCATCGCGGCCAACCGCGTGTCCATCGATCTGCATCTGCACAAGCGCGACGCCGTGCGGCTCTCGTACCCGACGCTGCTCAGCGTGGAGCGTCTGGCGGCCTGGCACTATGTCTCCCGTGTCCAGAGTACGGACTTGCTGGCAATATGCGTACTGTATTTGACCAGTGATGTTGGATTAACTCTGCTTGATTGATGTTGGTTGCAGCGGCGGAAGTATCAACCATGCCAAATCGCGTGCGCAAGACGGCGCGGTCGGACGTGCGCACGGCCAACGAGAGCCTGAGCGTGACGCGCCAGGCCGTGGTGCTGCCGCGCGTGCCGCCCGTGCCGTCGTCGACGATGTGGACGGCGCTCAGTAAGAACTACGACGTCGAGGATGAGCCTGAGCTCAAGTACAAGCCGTACTTTGGCGACGACGACGACGAAGACGTCGTGTCCGAATACTACCAGCTCAAGTACGTGACGGTCTCCGATATGCAGCTACAGTAGTCTGGTTCTGACGTTTGATGTTTTGTCTTTGTGATTGATCTAGTCGACTCCAGGGCACGAGCACAAGTGAAGTAGACTATACCAAGCAGCTCTGTGAGGCCGTGCTCAAGCAGCTCCAGGACACGTGGGATATGACCAGTCCGGACCTGAAGCTCGTGGCCAAGACCATCCAAATGGAGGAGAAGGTACGTCTTCGTGTCGGTATCTTCTGCGAGTCGTATCAACGAACTAACAAGCCATGCGGTAGGTTGTTATGGAGGTGCACAAGATGCTGCAAAACGCACCGAAGACCACGAAGCGAGCCAAACAGAAGCGCTCTCGCGACGTGGAGCCACCCAGCACTCCCATGAGCGCCACTGGCAGCTCAGCAGGGACGCCTCTCGCCAATCAGTCGCCAGGTGAGCTGCATCTTAAGCGCTACGAGGCCGCCATGGATTCATACCGTCGTACGTGAGCAGTTGTGTCTGCTGGATGAGTTTGATGGTGCCAACTGTGAGCTGTGCAGTGATATTCTGCAGACGCTGCTACGTGTACGACTGTGAATACCACCCGCTCGATCCGCAGGACCGGCCGAAGCTGGAAGTCACGGAGCGCAATGCGATGAGTGAACTGGGCAAGAGCAAACGCAACGGCGCCGGCGGCATGGCGCGCAACTGTGGTAACCAGTGCTTCCTGGGCCAGACCGAGTCCAGCGCGAAACTGGCCAAGTCCCGACTGCTGTGGGACGAGAAAGAGCGCGTGGCCTGCGTGCGTGCGTACTTGGTGTGTGCGGGCAGCTTTTGCGACATGGCCAAGATCCTGGGCGGCAAGACGTGCCTTGAAGTCGCCGAGTACTGCGAGCTCAATGACATCAACGACCACACCATGGCGCTGGAGGTGAGTCGGGTTTTGTGAGTGACTTGTCTTAGTGGCCATGACTGATCAGATCTGTATCGTCGCTCGTTTTGACAGCGCAAGACACGTCCACAGACCCGTCGTCCGAACAAAAAGTCCAAGAAGAGCAAGTACCGGCCGTCGATCGCGCACTTGCAGGGTACGTTTTTATGGTTAATAGTAGGAAATCTGTCCGCCCAGATACGCAGCGGCAGAATGAGACCCCACCGTCGCTGCCACAAGGCACTTGGACACACAGCAACTCTACCATGCACGCGCGCTTAGTTTCCTCCCACTCTTGGATCAAGGACGGCAGTGTGGGCTCTCGCAGCTCTGTGCAACAACTCTACGAACCCATGCTGATGCATTTGTCTGGTGGATGTCCTCAAACCCTTCGTTGTTGTTGGTTTCTGCAGAGATCAAGTCAAAGGAGCGTGATATCATCCCGACAATGTACGTTCCTCGAGCCCTGTCTACGCAGACCGCTCACCGCTAACAGTATTGATGCGTGTGGCTCGTCAGCATCACGCCGTGCGCACACGTCGGGCCGTGCGACGACGCCGCCAAGTGCGCGTGCTTTGAGCACGGCCGCTTCTGCTCCAAGCTCTGTGCGTGCGTCCACGACGAGTGCAAGATCTTCTACAATGGCTGCCGTTGTCAGCGCGGCCGCTGCCGCACCAAGGCCTGTCCGTGCTTCGCGAACGGCCGCGAGTGCGACTTGGATCTGTGCACTGTGTGCTGCGACGACCAGCACCACGCGCTGCTCGCCGAGTGCGGAGAGGCGACCGTGAGTCAAACGCCCGTCGACCCGAAGAACGACACGTCGTGCCAGAACCGCAACATGGGCATGTGCAAGCGCAAGCACGTGCGCGTGGGCCGCTCGACGATGGCAGACGCCGGCTGGGGGCTGTTTGTGGACGATTTCGTGGCGAAAGACGAGTTCATCATCGAGTATATTGGCGAGATGGTGACCCAGGAGGAGGCCGAGCGTCGCGGCGTCGTGTACGACAAGCTCAACCGCAGCTACCTGTTCAACTTGGACTCGGACACGGTCATCGACGCGACGCGCAAGGGCAACAAGACGAGGTTTATCAACCACTCGTCGACGCCCAACTGCTACACCAAGGTCATCAACATCAACAGCGACTACCGCATCGGCATCTACGCCGGTCGCAACATTGAGCCGCACACGGAGGTGAGTGTTTGCTGCTGTATTTGCCGACTGTCTCCTAGTGTTTCTGACAGAGGTTTTTCGATAGCTATTCTTTGACTACGGGTACGAGAAGGAGATGCAGCACGCGCGTTTGCACAAGCAGCCGACGATCACGACGTGGATGAAGAAGCACCCGCCCATGTGAGACCTTCGGTCGGTTATTCGTATAAGCGCATTGAGGATGAACATGATCACGAATTTCGATGGTGGTGAATGAATGGGTTTCATGTGCATTTTATGTCCATTCTGACAAGGAGGAGAATTTGAGATGGCGTGGGGGAATTCAGCCACAGATTATTCAGCACACTCACTTGTGTGCGTTTGCTCGACTTCATTTTCCATTCTTTTCATATCGTTTCTCAAAATTCCGACTGATTGTGAAAATGTTCAGCCACGATAACCAAACAGATTTGAATTACTGGGCGTCATATTCTCGCTTGGCTGTCAGTGCCAAAAAAAAGGACGGGTCCGTTGGGTTTGATGCGCGTCGCTTCGCGGGCGTTGTTCCAGCACTACCCAGAGGCCATCGTCCAGCAGCTCGGTCTGGACTATTGCCAGGACGCGTTCGTCTGCAACGGCATGCTGCGTGGCGTGTGGGGCGGCGTGACGACGGGCGAGATCATGCGCGGCAACGAGTACTGTGACGTTCATGGACGAGATCAGCACGGGCCTGGACAGCGCGGCGACCTTCGACATCACGAAGACGCCGCGCAGCATCGCCAAGAAATTCCGCAAGACCATCGTGGTCGCGCGTGCAGCAGCCGTCGCATGAAGTGTTTGCGCTCTTCGACAAAGAGGTGATCCTGACCCGACGGCTACGTGGTGTGGCTTGGCCCAAGCGGCACGATCATGGGCTACGGTGAGGTCCTGGGCTTCCACTGTCCGCCGCATCGGACCATGCCGACTTCCTCATGGACTTGGGCACGGCGCAGACAGGAAGGCGAGAGCACGAGTGAGTTGATCCAGCGCTTTGAGTCCGTGGAAAGCGCTCCTCGTCGGTCGGGGGGGGGGGGGG
>JAADWY010000362.1:0-31511 GCA_023336355.1 Pythium dissotocum
CCCGAGACGCCCTGTACGGGCGAGGTGTCGATCTGCAACCGCATGCTCGGTGGCTTGACGCAAGACGAAGCAGACGATTTGGAGTATGAGGCGGAAGACCTAGAGAATGCGCGTGTGCGTCTGATGGATGGAGCGACCGAGGCGAGAAACGGCAGATGAGGGGGTAATCAGGCTTGCTGACCATTGTAACCGTAGGGGCGGGTGGGAGACAGGTAAAATCACATAGTTTATTCACACTCAGGCCTGAAAATTGTGGTTTTGAATAACGTAAGAGTGAGACATTGATTATCAAGTTCCCCCGTGGTCACGAGCAGCGAGAGTCTCAATGAACTGCTAAATCCACTGGCACCAAAATGTCCAGCAATGAAGATTGGTACGTATTGAAATACTACGTAGTATGCCCACGTCGATCTTTGAAATGTATGAAAAATCACGAAATGGAGGTCGGACACCATAGAACTTCGAAGTGATACCGGAGTTTAGCCTATACTTTCCCGAAAAATTTGTTGGGGGAAAACTGCGTCGCGTTCGCCTAATGTTTTATTTTCGGATCTCAAGTGGGGGTTTCAACCGTGCTCACTTTCTGAAACCACTCGCGCAAGAAGAGCAATGCCTGTGCCTATTGCTGGCCACGTCAGGTTCACAAAGTCATTTAGAAGACAGTTGAGTGCTCCACGTGCACAAACCAATCGGCGCTACAAGTACAGTCAGCCATGGGCGGCGCAGGCAAGATCTACGCGACGGAAGACACCAGTGGAGGCGCTGCTACTGATGGCGACTCTAGTACCCAGCCACGCTCGCGCATTGCTCGAAGGCAACTGACAATGATGTGGATGTGTGGCGTCCTCGTCCCGTGGCTTCTCCAGCTTCGAAGCTTCTCGGAGCTCGTCGTACGGCACAAGATCACCGAGAGTCTCATCCCGTCCGACCTCGCGCCGCTGATCAAGACAGTTCCAGAAGTTATCGCGCATTGCCCTGTTCAAGGGTTACTGATTGCCGGCGCGTGGTATAACGTTTACCCGACACATTACTACGAAAGTGAGACCGTCAGCTCCGTGCTGTGCCACTTTATCGTACCACAGTACAACATGCACGGCACGTACAATGTCCAGAATCGGAAGGTCGAGCCTCGCTCCACGGCACCAAGAGATTGCATTAACCACAGCTACGGTATCACTTACTACTTCTACCACGGCAGTATCGGATACTACTCCTTCTACACTGAAGGCGAAGGTTCCTACTGCGCCAATGACGGTACGGGGTACGTGCTCACGTCGACGATCGGCTCCAGTGACATGAACTTCAACGCGCTGTCCAGTTTTGAAGGCGCTCCGGGGTACCATTCGTCATTCTTCTTTGGCTTTGTCGGCAGTGTGTGGCTCGCGTATCGTTTGACAGTGTTGGCTCGGAGTTACACGTCGTGTACGCGGTTTGGACGGCGACTCGACGAACTCGGTGAGCCGATAGCACTGCCCAGTGCGGTGCTCTACATCCAACAAGCGGCTCGGATTGCACCGCATAATGCCACCAACTGGCATCGTCTCGGTCTCGTGTATCTGCTTGTCGAAGGTCTTATGACGGATCTCTTCCTACTAATCGCACACGAAGGATTTGGAGCCAAGCTCCAGTACATCTCACTCGGCTACAACATCGCCGGCTTGCTGTCGATGCTGTTCGAACTTGTGGAAAACACCAAACTGCTCAAGCCGTCTACTATACTGCTGGTCAAGCGAGTGCTCTTCAACACGGAGCTTACGATCTGGGGGGAAGCGCTGTTCTCCGCGGCGATGTCGCACTATCTGTCCGCGCTGAATCGATCCGATCTACGCGACTCCGTGAAGGTGGCAGAGGCGATTTCCCACTATCTGTGGGGTTTAGTCAGCCACGGCATCGTTGTGCTCGGACAGACGGCGTTCATTTTGACTGTCCGCATCATTGGCAGTCTTGCGTACGTTCGCTTCCGCTATGGCTCGCTGAAGATGTTGGTGACTCCGTGCTGCGTGGACTCGATCATGGGCTACCGATACAAACTCGTGGCCATCACAGGCTACGAGTTCCACCGTTCTCAATTGTATTATGGCAAGGAGACGCTCAAGGCTCACGGTCTTCTCAAGATGACGGATATTGAAGGCAAGGAGTTCCTGATCTACCACAAGATCCACTGGCTACCGTCGTCCAAGAACGACCTCACTGTCATAGGTAAACTGACTGGCGAGCATGTTGACGCCTGTCCCGAGACTGAGTGCACTGGCCGAGTGTCTGTTTGCGACCGGATCCTTGGCGGGCTGATTGAAGACGAACTCGGCTACGATGAACGTAATCTTGAGAATGCCCGTCTAGTAGATGGAGTCGACGAACCAAGTGATCACAGGTGAAAAAGTCTACTGTATGATAATGACTTCCATTGCCGACGACGGCACCGGGAGTCTCGACCATACCCTCACGATCGAAGGCATCGAGGCGGTTCACAAGACTCTCCAGACGGTGTGGCAGCAGCAAGTCCTGGCAACGCTTCAGTGGATCTGGAAGTGGCGACAGAAAGTCGGCCACGTCGACGACCCGTGGACTGCGGTGACCGCGGCCGCGGCCACTCGCAGCTCCCATGTCAAAGCAATCCATAAAGCTCCGAGCGGGATTCCGGTTCACGCGGTGAAAAGCGTTCGGACCATGGTGGTCGGCCTTCTCCAGACAGCGGCGGCGCGGACGTCGACAGCTCCTGGGAAGATTGTCCGACGCGACTCCAGCTACGTTCTCTTTTTCGATGGAGGCTCCAGAGGCAACCCAGGCCCTGGAGGAGCCGGAGCAGTCATTGTCCAAGTTGATGCTTTTGGGACCAACGCCAGGATCACCTGGTCGGCTGCCATGCGTCTGGCGGCCAAGACAACAACCAACAACCACGCGGAATACGCGGGCCTCATCCACGGGCTGACGGCGGCCAAGGCCAACGCGTGGAAACCCCATGAAGTGGTCGGTGACAGCCAACTGATCATCAACCAAATGCGAGTCGCGCGCTCCAAAGAACCAGCGCCTCAGGCGCCTCTACGGTCGAGCCCGACTTCTCTCCGACGCCCTCGTTGTGGTGCAATGGTACCACCACGTCCGGGCATTCAACAAAATGGCGGATGCGGCGGCCAACGTCGCCATGAACACCCGCTCCTCTATCCAAACATTCCATCCCACCACCCGTTCCGACTGGCTGGTGCTGCAAGACCATCTCCATGGGGACATCTCTCAGTGGCAAGCCTACACTCACCCAGGTTCCTCTAGCCTCGGTTAGATCTGACATTTCAGCTACTGTGTTCACTCGTTGTAACTCAATAGACTTCAGTTCAAGAGAAAAAAAGATAATGACTTCCAAAAAGGACTTCATTACGTCATTTTCCACGATCTTTCGACTCAAATGTTAGGTTTTCTCGTATGTGGAGGTCGTTGATCATTCTGCAGTAGCTTCTAGTCCTCGTGGTGTGACTTGGTGGCTTTGCTGAGTCAGCGCCATCAGGATCTGGTTGATTTTGGGCTTGGACGACAGCGTGCGTCGCCGTTGTCGCCTATGGACTTCATAGTCTTCAAACTCCACGGTTCCCCGTAAGGCAATGAGCTCGTCTGTGTCGTAGGTTGCGAGTCGATACAGCGAGCGGCAGAACCACGCTGTGAGACTCGCAATTCGATTCAAAAAGAATGAGCCGACGGACCAGTTCGGGTTATGGAACCGCGGGATAATTTGTCGATTGTCGAATTTTTGAGTGTGCCAGTCGAGCAAATCGAAGGCAAACAACATGAGTCCAAGCAAGAATGTGACCTCGATCATAGCAGCGAGCTTGCGTACATTGATACCGAGCTGAGTTCGTTTGATGGGCGGGATAGCATCAATCACGACCGCCCAGTGGAGCCACATGACGCTGGAGGTTGTCGCGAAGGCTCTTGCGTCCCAGTCGCTTAGGTCACAGATACACACATGGGCCAAGACGAGCTGGCCGAAGTTGAATACAAAGTCGAAATTCGTGTGGAGCAGTGCCATGACGTCGACTTGGTACACAAAGCAGGCGAAGAATGCATTGACATGGGTTGTGGCAGCAAAACTGGCGATCCCGAGGCCTTGAACGAGTGGAGAGGAGCTCTTGTGACCGGCTCCGACGACCGCGAAGGTCAGGATCATGCCTCCAAAGCCCACAGCCGAACTGAGGAGGAGCTGGGATCGTATTACCCAGTGCCATGGGTCGAACGGCATTGAATGGAACCGTTTGAACATCGTACAGTGGGCGTTGATGGCCTGTGGGATGCCGGTGCAGTGCAGTTGGACGGTATCTTCGCTAAAAATCCGATTTGACTGGCGATGGAGGAGACCCTGACGCACGTAGGACAACATGGTATGCCACCGCAAGCGGCAACGGTAGACGCCGCATCGTACAGTCGTGGTCGCAGCGTTGCGCTTCGCTAATGCGGCAAATGACCGGCGAATGTATGCGTTGTGGAACTCTACGATCCCAGCGGCGATGAACGAATGCGTCATGACAGACTCGGCGGTGACGTCTCGATTGTAAACGCGGAAGATGGTCATCTTGTGGATATCTTGAGCCCATGCAAACGTCACAAACACGGCGTAGGAGAAGCTGCCAACGCCAGCGGCAAATGACATGACGATGTAGTGACGCATCGCTCGGTAGTTGGCGTCGAACAACAAGCCCATGACGATGATAGCGATCACACTGATGGACGACGCCGCGCGACCGTCGCGTGTGTACAATGCAAAGAGACTCGCGCCGACAAGACCGACGAGCCCGCAGTACCAGAACTCGAACGTGCCGAGAAGTAGCACGACCATATCGTAGCGAAGCGAGAGGAACGTCGTCGTGAGTGAGATCAGAGCGAGTGGCGTGGATAGCAGTGCGATCCACGGGCCAAAAGGCAGTGGGAAGAACGCGCCTGTAGCCGCCAGCGTGCCGAAGATCATATACGAGACCGTGAGCACGAGACTGTAGCGGTGAGCGAACTTGTTGAATCGCTGAAGTGCCGTCGGCGAGAGCCACACGGATTTGAGCGTTTTCCTGGACTGGATCGTAGGCAGCGAGTGGCTTGCACGGATCCAGTACAAGCCGGGCGTCGGAAGACGCTCATGCTGCACCTCGGCTGGCGCCACTTGGACGGGCTCACGCATTGATGTGGTGGTCACCCCATTGGCCACGAAGAGATGCCTACTCAAGCACAGACACTCGTTAATAACACCTATTTTGATCCAACAAAGGTGAGTGTATGTAACGAGTCGTTATAGACACTCACCTTTGCTGGATCAAAATAGGTGTCAAGGGAAGCGGAGAAGTACTGACAAGGCTCGTGGGTTCAAGTACTCATTGATTGTCGTCTCTGACTATTACCCTTCTCACATGCCCTTCGCTTGGGTTTACCACTCACCAAGACAGCAGAAGATTAATTGGCCTTCTCGTACCACTCGACCACGCGTGGGTGCTCCAGCACGGCCTGGTTGATCGCCAGCAATGCATCATGCTCTTCGACGAGCGTCGCTGGGATGAAGTCCAAATTTCCGGCCTTGTACGATTGGATAAGCTGAAAGATCGCGAGGTCCGCCACCGTGAGTTCGTCGCCAAACACAAACGTCGACGCCTTCTTCCAGAACGCGACGCGTTTGTTGAGTACCGCAAGCGCCTTTGGCAGAACCTCAGTAGCGAGCTCTTCACGCATCGCACGCTTCTTGTCCTGGTCCTGCTCTTTGCTGGACGGCGTGAGAAGATACCCGAGGTTCTCGATTCGTGCAATGATCTCGTCGATCTTGAGAGCAGCGACGGGGTCGTTCGTAGGATACAATCCACTCAAAGCACCCGCGTAGCGAAGCAGACTGAACGACTGCGCGACAACCTGGCCGTCCACAGTCAACACGGGCACCTGGCCGAGCGGCAGCGTCGGCTTGAGTTCTCGGAATGCCTCATACGAAAGCCGCTCGTCTTCAAACGGGATGCCGCCGATCGTGAGCGCCAGTCGAATGAACTCGGCACGGCCTGGGAAGTCAAAGTACGTCACCTTGAGTTCAGACGGACGTGGAAGGACGCTGCCCACAGCGACCGACGGCGACGGCGTCTTGGACGAGAGCTCCTTCTGGGCACTGGCGACCTTGGCGTGGATGGCGTTCATCTTTTCGTACGCGCCGCCAATGTCCGCTGGGATGAACGAGATCACACCAGACTTGAACGTGTCCAGGAACCGCCACACAGCGATCTCATGGACCCACACACGGTCGGAATTCTTGAAATACGGCAGCGCCGCGATGGTCTCAAGTCGACGCTCGAGTAGTTCCAACGCCGTCGGCAGCACAGTCGCGACTAAGTGCTCCTGAAGAAGCTTCTGCTGCTGTAGGTCTTTCTCGCGACGGACAGGTCCGATCTTGGTCTCGCTGATCTCGTCAATAGTCGACAGCGTCTCCTCAGTCAGCAGCATCGCGAGCGCGTCATCCGACGGGTAGGATCCGCCCACACGGCCCGCGAAACGCAGGATCGCCTGCGACTCGGCCAGCGTCTCTCCATCCACGGTCACCGCAGGCACTTGGCCGTAGGGAAGCGTGGACTTGAGATGGAGGAACGCGTCACGCGCCAAGCGCTCGTCGTGGAACGCCACGCCGCCAAGACGGAACGCGACGCGCGAGGCCTCAGCACGGCCAGCGCCGTCGAAATACGTGAGTTTGATGGTGTAAGAAGCGGAAGAAGAAGGCGAAAGCTGCGACTGGTAGAGCACTGCGAGCACCAGTAGCGCCGCGGAGAGCAGCGCGAGCGGCGAGAGCGACGGCATATTGGCTTCGGAGACCTTCGAAAAGTTTGGGGATGAAAGGGGTGAGATCTTCATCTGAGACTTTGAAATCCGACCATCATTCTTGAATACCGTAAACTTGTTTACCGTAATGAAGCCGATTATGGTAGTGTCCGTTTGTGAGGCGTAAACCGTGTTTAGAGAAATAGATGCCTCGTTTATGAGTTTATGAGGACAATTATTGAACATCAATTCTGAAGTTTGGGATTCACGTCAGTCCTGTTCCCCGTACTTCAAGAGGCGTGCGGTCTCTAGATCGTCCATTTCTGAGTCTTGTGTCCCTCCGCCCAGCTTACGGTCGCAAATGGACACGGGGCCAGAGTAGGCACTCTCTGGGTAAGGCTCCACGTGCTCTCCGGTGAGTTTGCCCACGATGGACAAGCTTTCAAGTGCAGATGGAAGCCAATCGATCTTGTGGTAGACCAGGAACTCTTTCCCATCCGTGTCCGTCATCTTGACTAAGCCTTGCGCCTTGAGAGCCTCTTTGGAGTAGCACAGACGCAAGTTCTCGTACTCGTACCCCGTCACCGTCGCGAGCTTGTATCGGTGTCCCATGAGCGAATCCACACAGCACGGCAGTGTCAGCACCTTCACGGATCCGAATCGATACCGAGCCAACGCCAGTGTGCCGACAGTTCGAAAGACAATGACGAAGACCACTTGGCCGAGCACGCAGAGACCGTGGCTGATGAAGCTCCACATGTAGTACGAGATCGCCTCAGCGACTCTTGCAGTGCCACTCAATTCGTGGAGCCGGTTGAGACCCGAGAGATAGTAGGAAAGAGCCGCTGAAAACACGAACTCGCCCCAAAGCGCCAGCTCCGTGTTGAACAGCACTCGCTTGATCACGAGTTTAGTCGATGGCTTGAGCAGCGTGATGTTCTCCATGATCTCAAACACGAGTGACATGATGCCCGCGACGTTGTAACCCAGTGAGATGTACTGAAGGTTGGCGCTGTATCCTTCGAAAGTTACGAGCAGAAACATGTCGGTCATCACGCCTTCCAGAAGCAGATATAACATGCCGAATCGATGTCTGTTGTGGGCCGTGTGAGGTGCAATACGAGCCGCTTGTTGGATGTACACGACCGCGCTGGAGATTGAGATTGGCTCTCGTAATGCGTCGAGTTTGCGGCCGTAGCTAGAACACGACGTGTAACTTCGAGCTAAAATCAGTGCTCGATAGGCGATCCACACGGTACCCACAAAACCATAGAAGTAGGACGAATGGTAACCGCTGTCTCCTTCGTACTTGGCCAACGTGTTGAAGTTGATATCGCAGGAGCCTACGGCCGCTGCCACTCCGTGTGCGATGCCGTCGTGCGCGCAGTACGAGCCTTCTCCTTCAGTGTAGAACGAGTAGTAGCCGACACTTCCGTGGTAGAAGTAGTAGCTGAAGGCGTAGCTGTCATTCGTACAGTGTTTCGGCGCGGACGGCGAAGGCTCGACCTTGTTATTCCCGATAATGTACATGCCATGAGAGTTGAACTGCGGGAACACAAAGTGGCAAAGCACGGCGTCATTCGGTCTGTTTGGATCGTCGTAGTAGAACGCAGGGTCGGTGTTCCAATACACAGACGAGATGACGACTGCTGTCGCCGAACACTTGGAGACCAGATCGTCTATTCTCTTGGTAGAATTGGGTTTTGGTAGGAGATTTAATGAGATCTTGTGTCGCATCACGAGGGCCGAGAAGCTGCGGACCTGCAGAACCCACGGAATCACGACGGCGCCGAACCAAAGGCAAAGCAGCAAGTGTCTGGAGCGGCCTACGCGTGGGAGAAGGCATCGGTTTCTTGCATCTTTGATCGACGGGCTCGTGGTGACGACGACTTTGGCCGAAGAGCGCATTGCGCGTAGGTTGTGGAATGAGAATGAGAAAACGTCCCGACAGACTGCTACGGGTTTGTATTGGATCGGTTACGCGGGAGTTTCCATTAATGTTCGGCACTACTTCATAGTACTATGCATGCCGTTTTTAGGATCACAATGGTGCTGGTCTGGTTGAAGTGAATGTACCCATTTGACGGCAATTGTACCAAATATTTGGTACGATGGCAACCACCCAAATGAGTTGGGCTGTGGGTTTTTCAAATCATTTTTGTTGGTACAGTCACTCGAACGAGGTTGTGGCCTGTCCTGCTTGTCAAAAAAAAATCGCTGACGCAGACACACACGAATCCCACCACCAGATTGACAAGCCCCCGCCGAAGGTTCGTCGACGAGATCAACGCCATGGTATCGCTGCTGACCTCGCTGGTTACGACGGCAGTCGCGCTAGCTATTGGCACTAGCAGCGCCGCTTCCAACTTGCCTGTAGGCGAGTTCTACCGCCCACACGGCGCCGAAGTCAGTGGATTCGTCAATGCTACAACCGCGTACGTGAGGTCGCCGTGTCCGGCGCTGAACGCGATGTCAAACCACGGCTTCCTCTCTCGCGATGGCAAGAAGATCACGCGCGCACAGATCTCAAATGCGCTGCGGGACGTGTACAACATTGGCGGCGATCTCATCCGTGAATTCGTCGAGCGGATCCCCGAAGTCATCTCGCTGTCGGACCTGAGCAAGCACGACTTTATTGAGCACGACGCGTCACTCGTCCACGCCGACGCAAGCACGGGAGTTGACCCAGCGATTGTTGACCGAGAGCTGTGGGAAGAACTGTTGAGCCACGCCAAGAACGGACATTTCGGGGCGAAAGAGATGGCGGCTGTGCGCCGTGAACGGATCGCGAGGTGCAAGGCCAAGGCCAGCGAGTGCGTGTACGGCCCCAAGCACCGCGTGCTGGCGCTGGGTGAGTCGTCGATGCTGCTTCACGCTCTAGGCGGGAAGAACACTGAGTCGATCTCGGTGGAATTCGCCAAGTCGTTCCTCGTAGACGAACGCATTCCTGCCGACTACAAGAAGCCGAAGGACGTCGTGGGACTCGCGGGAGTATTGGTGACCGCAGGAAACATCCAACTTCTCGCGTTGTTCCAGGACTTGGTGGCGTTCTTCTGGAGATGGTAAATGAGCGGACACCCAGTACGTGGGAAGGACCGTCGGAGTACGACGTTAGAAGAACGAAAGTAGGATAACTACTACGTAGAAATGAGATTGCAGACGAAAGTAGGATAACTACCACGTAGAAATGAGATTGCAGGATGCACGTTGAGCTGCCTAGGCACCACGTCTTCTACAATTCGGCTTGGTTTCTTGTCTACGTCTTTGTGGTAATTGCCGAAGAAGCGATCCTTTGGTGTATCTGTCTCCAGCTTCCTAAACTCACACAATGATCTGTAGCATAGAAGTTGATACCGCCTTTAATTCACTCGTATCATTCGTTCAACGGGCGAACGCGGGGGTTATATTAGACAGTAGCCTAATCCACTACTCTACACGGACGAATTACCGCGCCCGTCGTCTTCAGATCAGTCGTTCATCTTGTCGACGCCTGTAGCCGTTAGGAGGAGCCGTCCACGCGCATACCATTAGACTTGGTATCCGCGCTTGGACGACCCAGCGAGTCGGTCGATGACGTCGCTCACGACGGGCAGGCTCAGCACCGTGCCGATCACGGGAGTCTGTCTCAAGAACGCCACGGCGACTGGGAAAAACGAGCCGAAAAGGTTGAGGAAGCCGAAGCCCTGGAGCAGCATGCCGATGATCGGAAACCGCAGCATCACGAGCACGATGCCGCCCAGGAAGCACACGATGCCGCGCCACCGTTCCTTGCGCGTGAAGAAGCGGATCGTGCGCGAGAGGCCGATGGTCAGCGCGAGGCCGCAGAGGAACAGCACGTCGCCCAGCGCGAGCAGCGCCGCGTCGAAGAACAGCAGCACGCCCAGGAACAGGAACAGGAAGCCCACGCCCAGCAGCAGCGTGCCGATCTTGCGGTTGTCGTCCAGCATCTCTCGTTGTCCTGTACGCACGCAGAGGAGGTGTGGAGGTGTGGAGGTGTCGGTTTATCGGAGCTCTTTGCTTGTCGCTTTAACCCGAAAGCAGTCACGCCACGTGCCCGATACAAAGGGCGGGGTGAGCTGGCGTGATGAAAACGCATGCGATTGGATGATAATGAATATGGACAATTATTATTGGATGAAAATAATATTGGGATTGAAGATGATGAAGTATTTTAGGTAGAGAATTCTGGTGTGATTTGGGTTTTCTGAAGGTGTATGGACCGATGATGGCGGATGGCTGTTCACATCTACACGTAGGACGCCACACCGATATCCAAGCCAGTACAGATATACTTCTGCCTAAGAACGACTCCATTGGTGGTGTTTTGGCCCCAAATTTGGGGCCTTTGACATGATCACAAAGCGTGAAGCTGTTGAAGCAGTGACTCAAATGCTGCTCTACTGGGCTCACGCTCTTCGCTTGTGTAGCTCTGTTCGAGAAGTGTCCGCAGATTCTCCACAGCATCCAACAGGTTTTTCTATAGGACAGTAGTCAGACGGTGAGACGGTGTGGTAAGTGAGTGAGTCCACTGAGCCGCTACAGAGACTTACCTGAATCGGCTTGAACAGAATGGCTTCGGTCGACGCGTTCCGCAGGTACAAGTGGATGGTCTCGAGCACGGACGGCAGCATGTCGTTGACTTTCTTGCTCACGACTTCGAGTGTCTTGGCGATGGTCTCGGGCTTGGTAAACGCGTGGTGCTTCAGATCAAGAGGCGCTGAGATACCTGTCGAGCTCTTCTGGAGGTGCGAGATCTGCTTCATCAGCATGAGCAAAGGCCGCGCGAGTTGCTGCAGAACGGCGTCGATAAAGCCTGTGCAGCTCTTCTTGAGCTCCTGCTCGACGTCCTTCTTCACATCGCTGGTGGTCTCTTGGATCTGGGGAATGCCTTGCGTGAATAATCCTACGAGTCTGTTGTTTTCGAGTGAGAACGTGAACATCGACGACACGTCCGACAGCAAGTGGCTCGTCGCGTCCGCACTGCTCGTGAAATCCAACGCCTTGGCTCGCACGGAGAACTTGATATCGAATGGTGTGATCTGCTCTCGCAGTGTGAGCAAGTGCTTGACGAGGAACAACGAGCCATGGATAGCACCCTTGGACGCGGTCAGGTCGGCAGACGCCATCTTCAACGACGCCGTACAGATCTGGATCGCGTCTTGCGCGAGTTCTTCAAAGATCTCCATGTTCACAAAGTGGTACACTTTCGAGAGACACAGTAGCGTGTGCTCGAGGGCTGGGTACCAGGTCGCGTAGAGATTTGATGAACCACCGTCTTCAGCCGCGAGAAGTTTGTTCGGGTAGTCCAAGTCGCCTGCGGAGGGCGTGAAACCTTCAATCTCGTCTCGGATGAACTTCTGAACGCACAAGATGAGTCGCTCTTGAGCGTCTTGGATCATGCGATGCATGACTGGCTCCACGTAGCCAACGACGTGGGCGCGTGGCGTGATCACGCTCTCGATCAGCTCACTCTGCAGCACCTGCACGATCTCACACAGTGACTCGAGCTCCTTCTGGAAGAGCATTTGCGGGCGAACGAGGTTGTACAGGATTCCGCTCAGCTGGAAGATCATGGTCCTACAAACATATCACACGCGTCGTTAGTGAAGTACCGAGGAAGCCTTCCGCAGCATCGACAAACATACTCGAACGCCGTGGTTTCGTCGTCATCATCGTCGTCGTTTGCCTTGAAGACGAACAAGTCGTCGCTGGGTTCTCGCCCAAAGAGCTTGAGGAACAGTCGAAACTCGGCCTCGCAGACTCGAACCAAGTACGCACCGCTGACACGAAGCTGAATAAATGATCAACACAACGTAAGCCGAATCCTCGATAAATCACGTGGGGCTGCGGGGTAGAGACATACCAAGTTCACGATATCTGTGCCTTGGCTCAGCGATTCGAAGTAGCTCGTCAGCACAGGCGTGAGCAGCGTAACACGCTGTGCCGCGTACGCATTGCACACGTCTGCAAGTGCCTGGACGTTCGCCATATACGTGGTCTGGTTAGCCGCCTCCGAGTTAGACGTCGCGAGTCGCTGAAGCTGCTTCGCGACTGCTGTGAGCGACGGCGCCACCAACTGGAAGTGCACGTAGTACGGCGAGGTCTCGTCAATATCGAGTTGTACGGGCGTCCTGGCCTTCGCGACCATGTCCTGCACAGCGTCTCGCGCAGCATCCAACGCACTGATCGCGTAGTCCTTGAGACACTGGATCGCCCCCGCTGTGAGCGTGCGGTAGGCTTCAATGTAGCACACCGCGTCTTTGAATTCTTTCTACAATGCACCAGAAACCCCTTATAGTGAGCAGCCAGAACCATACTATCATCCTTCGAATCCTGTCCTTCACTTACGTGGTCCTCGAGGTACGCGACGGCTCCATCGATCTGTTCGAGTGCCTGCTGGAAGGCTGGCGTCGTGGGGTCGATGCTGCGCTTGTGCTGGAAGACTTGCACGGGCTGTTGGACGTGGGATGCAGCGTTCACGTTCACTGCCGTACCAGGCGATGACGTTGACGCGGGTGCCGCGAACTTGACGCCGAAGCCCAGCGTACGAGCGATGCCGTCGATGGCCACGAAGTGCGGCAGAGGCGACGCGATGAGATCCACGCGGGTGGTCAGCGCCTCCACTTGGTGGAGGATCGTCTCGAACGAGTCGTACAGGGCCTGTGTCTTGGACACGACGTGTTCGTGGCTGGATTCCATCTCCTCCACGAGGCCGAATGACTGATGCGCGTGGTCGTACAGAGCCTTCCACCGGTCCACACAGCCATCAACTTGAGCCGCAAACTGGCGGAAGCCTTCGCTTGTTGTATCAGGCGTCTTCTGGGTGTTGGATTGGCTGAGATGGCTCATATTGAGCCGCAAGAAGTCCTTGACCGACGCCGCGTACTCGCCATTCGCCGTCGTTTTCGGAGGCAACCGCAGCGACGCATTGCGCTCCGCCTGCACACGCAGCTGCACACGACGCTCGAGCGATAGAAGCAGCGCCTCCTGCTTCGTAGAGAGCTTCGCATCGCGCACACTGGGCATCGCCATCGCCATCGTCATTGACTGCCTGCTTCTTGAGGTCCCATTGTTCGATGCAACCCTGTACTATGCAATATCTAGATATACAGGTTCCATGGTATCACACAATAGAGGTTGAAGTGGATCTGAGTCCTAAAATCCTGCGACGCTGCGCAGCCGTTTGGAGACCAGTTCCTCCTGAGTTTCTAGCTTGTTGTGACTGGCTATCCATCCACTACAGTATGAGTGGACACCTCAGCAATGGCGTCGGTCTTGAGGACGCTGTCTCCACGGTCACCGCTCCTCCCTCCTACAGTACGTAGGACTGGTGTACTGAATGCCTCGTGCAATGACCACGAGCGGCTCCTCTCGATCCATCCAAACCGCCGCCCCTCAGCCGCCCCAAGTCACACGCCGCTCTTCATAATGTCCAGCTCGTGACCATCCAGATCATACGTCCCCCTTTCTCACAAGCACATTCGCGTGCCGTCCACGTGCCGACCATGTGATGCTGAACACCCGTGCGATGTGGGTTGTATTGACCACCACTGAACAATGGTGACTGGAGACAGTCAGCGTGGCGGACTGGGATTTTGGGACTGGGACAGCGACGCCAGATGCCCGCATGCCTCCAGCCGCTGACGCCAAGAGCTCTTCGACCCATCCGTCCGCCAATACACGGAGCAATACTTACGAGTTGTATGTGGTCGCCTCCCATTCAGATGCCTCTCGCTCTGGTATCTTTGCCAACCCGCTAGCATCAGCTGCCGCGTGATCTTTCGGAGGACCACATGGCCGGAAGCTGAACCCATTCGGGAATACCATGTGTACCTCTTTCATCGGTACGTTGTACCTCATTTAGCGGCACACCCTCTGCTATTGCATGGCAATAAATGATATACCAGAGGTCGTTGGACCATATTGTCCCATCGCCACATGGCGTTTGGACGTTCGGTGAAAGACAACAGCAGATTCCGCCAGCGTGCCTGGAATTGCATGTGGCCTTTCTTTTGGATTTGATGCCCTTTGGGACTCAGGAGCTCCATGGCGTCACTGCCATGCGGTGCCTCCGACCGCCAGCCCAACGATGGACCAAGGTTCAGGTCCTGAACTTCAGTACGGGGAATGAGCCCCTGTCCCAACTATTCCCTCAAGTCGACTCGACGGACGGGTCCTTGGTTCCATGCCTCAGGCAAATGATCAGCGATCACCTCCTCTTGCCTGCGATCCCAACTGAGCTGCTCAACTTGAGCAGCTCATTTCCATTCTCGCTGAGCGTTCATCACATCT
This sequence comes from Pythium dissotocum, assembly GCA_023336355.1. Lineage (NCBI taxonomy): Eukaryota > Oomycota > Peronosporomycetes > Pythiales > Pythiaceae > Pythium > Pythium dissotocum. The sequence goes on from JAADWY010000362.1 coordinate 15,049, forward strand.
TTCCAGCACAGCACCATGATTCGTCGGCTCGTTGCGCTAACATTCGCCTTCGCCGGCCTTGCACGCGCCAGTGAGGAGTACTCGTTCAACACACTCGGCAGCAGCACGGGCAGCTCCGTCGGTAAGGTCGAAGCTGCGAGCGACGGCAGCGACTACACGCAGCAGTCCACGAACGACAGCCACATCCAGCACCGCATCCGATCGGGCGAAGTCGAAGTGCGTGGTGTGAACCTCGGAAGCTGGCTCGTGGCCGAGAAGTGGATGACCAGCGACGCCGATATCTGGCAGAATGTCGATGCCAACTACTCGGGTGGTGGCGAGTTCATCGTCATGAAGCACGGCAAGAACCGGACGAAGCGTCGCTCGCACTTTGACAACCACCACAACACGTTCATCACCGAGAAGGATATCGCGGCGATTGCTGCCACGGGCCTCAACACCGTGCGAGTGCCTGTTGGCTACTGGATCCTCGGCGAAGACAAGTTCGACGTCAACAGTGCTCAGGAGTGGAAGATGTACCCGAACGGAACGCTCAAGTACCTCGACCGACTCATCAAGAAGTGGGCGCTCAAGTACAACCTGGCCGTGCTCATTAGCATCCACGGCGCCAAGGGATCGCAGAACGGTGCCGACCATTCGGCGCCGACCACGAGTGACCGATCCTACTGGAGCGAGTTCCCAGAGAACGTCAACAACACCATCTACCTCGCGAAGTTCTTGGCTGGCCGCTACAAGGACGAGTCGGCGTTCCTTGGCATGGGTCTGCTGAACGAGCCGAATGGCAACACCAGTGAAGCGGTCGTGAACCAATACTACCTGGACGCCTACGACGCTGTGCGTTCGACTGGCTCGGACTGCGTGCTGTCCATCATGCCGATGCTGTCCAAGCAGGATGCGACCAACCTCAACGGCTTCATGGAGGCACCACAGTACACGAACGTGTGGGTCGAGTGGCACCCGTACTTCATCTGGGGCTACGACCAGGTCTCGGCCGATGATCTCATCAACACGTCCATCAGCGACACCTTCCAGAAGAAGGTGAACCAGTGGAACAGCCGCGCCAACTCGAACAAGCTCTTCTTCGGCGAGTGGTGTCTCGCCAGCACGGGTCAGTTCTCGGACCCGGACTCGACGGCGTACGAGAACTGGGCTAAGGCCCAGATCAAGGTCATGAACCAGGCCAAGGGCGGCTGGACGTACTGGAGCTGGCGCGTGTACGGCGACGATGTTTCGGGCTCGTTCAACGCGTGGTCCATGCGCAACGTCATGGCCAAGTCAACGCTCAGCAAGATCATCATGAGCAGCGACGCCACGCAGAGCTAACAAACCTCTGCCCCATAGATGTCCACGTTCGTGAGGTAGAAACAAATTCTGTAATCAAAGCCTCGGTTGTGCTAACTTCGAAGTGTCCCCATGGCGTCAATTCCAAGTTGGTTGCAGTTGAAGCTGGGCAGGGTGTATGCGCATCCAGGGCATTGCTGCCTGGAAGTCCTGCTTGGTCCCCATTCGTCTGCATGGCGTGCTGCACGCCTGTCGACGATTGATTGGGCTCCACTCCATCCAGTTCATGCGATGGTCGATGGCTGCAGATCTGGCTCGTTTGGGTCCCTGGATCTGTTATCTGAGTCTGAGCGGCGTTGTTTAACGAAACAAACACCAACCAACAAAAGGTGTTTAAAACAGTCCCAGCAGTCGTCAACTGAGATGAACGCTTTCACCTCACTTATGCGTTATAACGGGTGTTTGGTTATGCTTGTCATCGATTCGTAGACGGAGGTCAGCGAGATCCATGCATTCTCACAGGTTGACGATTACACCAAGCACCGCAGCGAACCTTGTGGTCGGCAGTGCAACAAGGGGTCGGGGTTCAGGGGTTAGTCTCAGTATACATGTCCCCAAAGTGTATACCTCGCTGCCAACAAAACGTGGGGTGTTGGTTTTTCCTCCAACAAAACAACCAAACGCCAACGTTTGGAGCTTTGTCGGCGTCACTTTCGTCAGGAAGCGAACAACCACAAGGGCATCCCAGTCAAAGCAGGTCGTCGTCGTCGTCTGTATCTGCGTCGGTGTATCCCCCTCCTCCGTTCCTCTCTTTCCCTCCCCCTCCGCATCAGCATGCCGCAGCAACTGATGGCCTCAGCCGTCAAGTCGCTGCGCCGCGGCATCCAGCACAGCGTGCTGCGTGCCAAGGCCACGCCGGCGACCACGCAGCCCAAGTGGCTGCGTGCGTTCTCGTCGACGCCTCACCCGAGCGAGACGTTCCTCACGGGCACCAACAACGCCTACGTCGAGGAGATGTACGCCTCGTGGAAGTCGGACCCTGTGAGCGTCCACAAGTCCTGGGACGTGTACTTTCGCCAGCTCGAATCAGGCGCCGTGCCAGGCGAGGCCTTCATCCCACCGCCGACGATCCAGAGCGGCGTCACGCCTGTGGTTTCCGCGAACCGCGGCGTCGCGCAGGCCTCGGCCTCGTCGCTCGATCACAACGACGCGCTCGGCCTGAGCTACCTCATCCGTGCGTACCAGGTGCGTGGCCACGAGGCCGCCAACCTGGACCCACTGGGTCTCCAGCAGCGTCCGCAGCTTCCAGAGCTCGACATTGAGATGTACGGCTTCACGCAGGCCGATCTCGACCGCGTGGTCATGATCCCCAAGAACTTCTCGTCCGGCGTGTCGGGTTTCCTCGAGGAACTGGCCGACGGCAACCAAATGACGCTGGGCCAGATCGTCCAGCGTCTCAAGGAGACCTACTGTAACTCGGTCGGCGTGCAGTACATGCACATCCTCAACCGCGACAAGTGCAACTGGATCCGTACCAAGGTCGAGTCGCTGGTGAAGACCGGCGAGAGCAAGGAGAAGCAGATGCACATCCTCGAACGGCTCGCGTTTTCCGTGGTGTTTGAACGCTTCCTCGGTAACAAGTACAACACAACCAAGCGCTTTGGTCTGGACGGCGCCGAGTCGCTGATCCCAGGTCTCAAGTACATGATCGACCGCGCCACCGAGATGGGCATGGAGCACGTCGTGATCGGCATGCCGCACCGTGGCCGTCTCAACGTGCTGTCGAACGTCATCCGCAAGCCAATTCAGCAGATCTTTAAGGAGTTCCAGGGCACCCACATCGACGTCGAGTCGTACAAGCAGCAGGACGTCGAGGACTGGAGCAACTCGGGTGATGTCAAGTACCATTTGGGCACGAGCTACGACCGCATGTACCCGGACGGACGCCACGTGCACTTGTCGCTGGTGGCCAACCCGTCGCACTTGGAGGCTGTGGACCCTGTGGTCGTTGGTAAGGTCAAGGCCAAACAGTACTACTTGGGCAACGACGCCGAGGCCGAGCGCAAGGTGCTGCCGCTGCTGCTGCACGGCGATGCTGCGTTCAGTGGCCAGGGTGTCGTGTATGAGACGATGCACTTGGCGGAGCTGGAGAACTACGACACGGGTGGTACCATCCACGTCGTGGTGAACAACCAGATCGGTTTCACGACCGACCCGAACAACTCGCGCTCGTCGCAGTACTGTTCCGACCTGGGCAAGGCCTTTGACGTGCCAATTTTGCACGTGAACGGCGACGATCCGGAGGCCGTGGTCAAGGTGTTTGAGCTCGCGGCCGAGTGGCGCCAGCAGTGGTCGGCGGACGTGATCATCAATTTGACGTGCTACCGTCGCTTCGGCCACAACGAGATCGACAACCCGTTCTTCACGCAGCCGCTCATGTACGACAAGATCTCCAAGATGAGCTCGGTGCTGGAGCTCTACGTGGACAAGCTCGTCTCGAGCGGTGCCGCCAAGAAGGAGGAGTGCGACGCCATCACGGACAAGGTCTGGAACTTCTTCAGCACGACGTTTGAGGAGTCCAAGGAGTGGGAGCCGACGAAGAAGAGCGACTGGCTCGCCAACCGCTGGGAGTCGTTCAAGAGCCCGAACCAGCAGTCGCGTATCCGCCGCACGGGTGTCGAGACCAACGTGCTCAAGCACGTTGGTGCCAAGCTCACGGAGATGCCGGAGGGTTTCCAGCTGAACCGTCAGCTCGAGCGTATCGTGGCCGCCAAGAAGACTACGATCGAGAACGGTGAGGGTATTGACTGGGGTACGGCCGAGGCGCTCGCGTGGGGTACCCTCTTGCTTGAGGGCAACCACGTGCGTATCAGTGGCCAGGATGTTGAGCGTGGTACGTTCAGCCACCGTCACGCTGTGCTCCACGACCAGAAGACCAACAACGAGTTCGTTCCACTGAACCACTTGGTGAAGAAGTCGTCGGCCTCGGCGCCGCTGGACTACAACAGCGAGGCGGAGGGTATCGTGCCAGAGGTGCAGGCCGAGTTTGTGGCGTCCAACAGTTCGCTGTCGGAGTTCGGTGTCATGGGCTTTGAACTCGGTTACTCGCTGGAGAACCCGAACGCGCTCGTGATGTGGGAGGCCCAGTTCGGTGACTTTGCGAACGGCGCGCAGATCATGATCGACCAGTTCCTGAGTGCCGGTGAGGACAAGTGGATGCGTCAGTCGGGTCTCGTGCTGCTGCTGCCGCACGGCTACGAAGGCCAGGGCGCCGAGCACTCGTCGTGCCGTGTGGAGCGATTCCTGCAGATGACGGACGACGACCCGAACGTCGTGCCGGTGATGGACGAGGAGAACCGCATGCAGATCCAGCACACGAACTGGCAGGTGGTGAACTGCTCGACGCCCGCGCAGTACTTCCACGTGCTGCGTCGGCAGATCCACCGCGACTTCCGCAAGCCGCTGATCTCGGTGCAGCCAAAGAGTCTGCTGCGTCTGCGCCAGGCGTCGTCCAAGCTGGAAGACATGGCCGAAGGCACGCGCTTCCACCGCCTGCTGCCAGAGGCCACGCCGGAGAAGCTGGTCAAGGACGAGGACGTCAAGCGTATCGTGCTGTGTACGGGTAAGGTCTACTACGAGCTGCTGCAGGAGCGTGAGGACAAGGGCATCGACAACGTCGCCATCGTGCGTGTCGAGCAGATCGCTCCGTTCCCATTCGACAAGGTCGCCGAGGAAGCCGCCAAGTACAAGAACGCCGAGATCACGTGGGTTCAGGAGGAGCCGCAGAACATGGGCTACTGGACGTACGTCGCGCCGCGCATCGAGACGGCGTTGACCAAGATCAACAGCGACGACCGACGACCGGCCTACGTGGGCCGTGTCGCGGCCGCCGCGCCAGCCACGGGCTACAACGCCGTCCACCAGATCGAGCAGGCTCGCATCGTGTCCAAGGCCATCACTGTCTAAACATGACGCCTGGTCGAATCAAAGCCACGCGCCTGAGGATACCCTGGTGAAGACGGAAGCCCTGGTAGACGACGGAGAGACCAAGAAAGATCAAGGCAAACACCAAAAACTACAAGAAAAAAAGGAAATGAATGGAAACGGAAACGTTCGATGCATGTACTCGTAGACGGATGGATCGATGATCGTGCTTGACTGTAGGAACGAGCGAGTCTCAAGCCTGCCCGTGCGTCTGTCGTCGTTCATTGCAACGGTGAGTTGGGTGTGTGTTTACCATACTTACCTTCTCTTCGTCTTCAGCGACGACTGACTGACTTGGCGTTTGCAAGCGCAGCGGAAAGCGGACTTTGCCGCCCAGAAAGATCCTCCCGCGTCGTTTGGTGGCACGCTGCTGCTGCTGGTGAGCTGTTCGATCGCATCTGGTTCTACGCTGCAGCCGAAAATACCCACACGCGTCTTGTCTCGTCGCATGGTTCTCCCCCAAGTCAGTGGTCACGGCCACGTTGGACTGCGCTGCCTTGGGTATCCAAAGCCCAGTCAGGCCAAGCAGCTATTTCAGGAGCCTTGGCCATGGTCAGTCAGCTGTCGATACTGTACGCCGTGCAAGCTGCGTGTTCATCAGAACAACGAGAACGAGAACGAGCATCGGGAGGAAGAGCATCTGCCTTTGGCAAGCCAAAGCGAGCTAAAGCGAGTCCCAGAAACGGCTCGGGTCGAAAATATGGCGCCTTGGCCGGGCCCGGTGTCTGAGCGGAGCCGAAGAGCCAATTTAAGCCTTGGCGCCCTGCCCGTGCTCCTCCTGACTGCAAGGTCTCTGTCGCAACCGCGAGAGAAATTGAGGAAGGTGTGGGCAGCAGCCATCTTCCTTGTGGGTGGCGTGTCTCTTCGCATTCTCCTTTTTGCAGTAGCTTGGGTCACACTCCCATTCGACAAACCACCACAAGAGAACAGGAAGAGAATCAAGGAAGAGAGAGATGACGAGACTTGATCCGGCGAGGAGCTCGGTCTCTTCACGATCGTGGATCCGCACAGCGGCCGTCGGTTTGGCATCACTGGCACTCGTTGCAAATGCACCGTTCGTGAATGCTGCAGGCGACCCCGCCCACTTCCGCGGCCGTGAAGGGCCAGTCAATGCGATGCTTGCTCAAGCCCAGGCACAAGCCCAGTCCCACGTGTACCAGGCTTTACTACACGAGAGTGAGACCGGAGGACGTCGTCTGGACACCAACGCGACGGTCAACAATGCTGTGGACAAGGCCAACGAAGTCGGCGCCTCGGTGCGCAAGGCCATCAAGCAACTACGAGGCGGTACCGACAAGTTCTACCAGGATCTGATCACGGCGGTCAAGATCCAGCTCTGTAACCAGAACGTTGGCAAGGCCGATGTGACCAAGGACCCGAAGAACCGATTCGTGGACGCGTCAAGTGATCTGGCGTACAAGGATTCGAACGGCGACTGTGTCAAGGTCCAGGTCACCGCTCTCACGGACGATACCGTCAAGAACGAGTACAGCCAAGGCCACTGTGAGGTCAAGCCGAACTGCTACTGGACTGAGATCGCGGCCGCGGACACGGAGCGACGTCCTGTGTGGGCGATCACGGAAGCTGCGCAGCCAGAGGACGGTGCGATGACCCTCGCCGACTCCAAGGAAGTGCTGATGAAGTGGGCGCAAGGTCTCATGATCTTCGTCGTGCCTGGAATCATCCTCGGCGTGCTCAGTCTGCTCACGATGATATTCTTCCTGCTGTGTCGCTGCTGCTGCAACCGCTGCGGTGGTCGCTCGCCAAAGGAAGGAGGCTACACGTGCATGCAGAAGTTCTGGCCGCTGCTGTTCTTCCTGCTCTTTGCGATCGGTGTGATCGTGGTCGCCGGTGTGTCGCTGCTGTACCAGAAGACTGTGACCAGTGCGGTCTCCGATACCTTCCAGGCGGCCTCGGATACTCTCGGAGACGCGACGAAGTGGATCGGCGACATCGAAGCACCGCTTATCAACATCCGCGACAAGGTCACGAGCTCGGCGAGTGATGTCAAGGTCGAGTTGGACGGCACGGACTTCATTGACCGCGGTATCTCGGATCTCACGGGCAATCTGACGCTGTTCGGCTCCTACTCAGCGGGCCGCACGCTTCCTGAAGGCTGTGAGATCAACGCGAGCGAGCCGTACTGCCTGGCGTGTCAAGTGTGTACGACCATCAGCACGGAAGTCGCCGCCGCCAACACCCAGATCACGGACAACGCTGGTCAGGGCGTCGCGCTGTTCAAGTCGGTCAAGAAGGACCTCAATAGCCTGCTTGTCGACACAGCCAGCTCGGTCAAGACGACGGTCGACGACCAGGTCGACATGCTCAACACGTTGTCCAGCACCATCACGGACGCGCAGAAGCAAGTGGACGATATCCAGGATCAGTACGAGAAGCAGAAGGCAGCGCAGCAGGCCGGTGTGCTTGCTCTGTTTGGCCTTGCGCTTGGTGTGATCGCTATCGGCTTTGTGGGTATTCTCTTCGGTCTCACGCCACTCAAGTTCTTGGCCAACATCATCCACATCGCGTACGTCATTGGCTTCATCGCGCTGTTCCTGACCTTCATCATCAGTGCCATTTTCCTCGCGATCAGCGTCGTGCTCGGTGACGTGTGCGAGGTCACGTCGATCTTCACGTCCGACTGGACCGTGCCACTCGGTGACGCGGCCAAGGGCGTGAACGCGTGCTTCCAGAACGAGTCGCTGATCGACACGTTCAACTTGTCGTCGTCGCTCGAGTTTGCGCGTGGTGGGATCAAGTTCCCGGACAACGATCTCACCAAGATGCTCGACTTCTCCAGTCTCGACACGTTTGCGGCGACCATCACGGCAACAAATGCGTCGACGTTCAACTTCTCGTCGACCAACATGGACTACTTCCTCAATGAACTGAACCGTGTCGTCGGACAAACCGTTAGCAATGGGTGTGATCCCAATGATCGCTACTCATCCGCAGACGTGTATGTACCATGGACAGTGAACGGCGCGACACGTTCGGGAACGGAGACCCCAGAGGAGTTCGTTACCAACGTTTACACATCGTTCAACGTGCCCTGTGATAGCGGCATGAACGGTGCCGTTACGTTTATCTGTCCGTCGGATATTCCTTTGTGTACGTACGAACAATACGTCAGCCGGGTCTTCCACAGCGCCAAGATGTTGGCACTCGTGAATCGGGATCTCAACTCGTTCATCACGGGCCTGCACAACAACATCACGATCGTGACCGATGTTACCACCGATTTCAAGACCAACACGCGGACGTTCGACACCAAGATCTCGAAGATCCGCACGGACTTGGAGAGCTCGCTGATCAAGTACGTCGGCGACTTTGAGAAGGCGATGTACTGCACGTTCATCTCCGACGGCTTCTTCGAGATCTACGAAGCGTTGTGCGGCAAGCTCATGCCGGCGTTCACCATGATCTCGCTCATGCTGTTCCTCGCCGGCGTGTTCCTCTTCCCAGTCAACGTGTGCTTGATCATCGCCTGCAAGCGTCTCAAGGCACGCGGCAACGGCGGCCACGTCATGGACAACGAGATGAAGTTCAAGTAAACCCCTTCGATCCACTCGGAGGGTCTCACTTGGACTCCCATTTTTCAAAAACACATCTATAATATATATAATCAATCACGGACGAACATCAATCAAAGGCTGGCACGTTTCATATTAGGACGGATTGATTGATGGATGGATGGATTCTACTTGGTGATGGTGAAGTCGTCGACGACCTTGCCGCTCTGGGCGGCGATGAACGTCCAGCGCAGCGACGTGCGGGTCACGTGGACCTTGGAGATACCGAAGTTGACGTTGTCGGTGATCACGTTCCAGTTGATCTTCTTGGTGGCGTCGTACTTCTTGTGGCCTTCGTTACTACCCGCCGCACCCGTGATCACATACACTGGAGCCTTCGGCTTGGTGTACGTCTTGCGGTCGGCCGACACGCCGTCCAGCACGGCCACACTGTTCTTCGTTGGAAGCTGGCGAGAGTACAAGTGCACGTGGCCAGAGATCACGAGATCAACGTTGTACTTGATGAACAAGGCCTCGAAGGCCTTCTGCACTGGCAAGGCCTCGTCCGTTGGCACGCCGTTGGCGTCACAGAGCGTGGGCGTGTAGATGGCACGGTGCATCGTCACGATGAGCCACGGCGTGTTGGCGCGGTTGGCGTTGGCCTTCTTCAGGTCAGCTTCGAGCCAGGCCATTTGGTTGCCAAAGCCACCGTGCGTACGGCCAGTGTACGAGTTGGATGGTGAGCCCGTGTAGTCGGTCTCCGATGAGATACTGGTGATGTGAAGAGCTCCATGGTCGAACGAGTACCACATGTTCTTCGTACCACCGCTCTCAGCCGACGGCATCTTGAAGCGAGTGTTGTAGGCCTGGTAGTTGCCGAGCTGGTCCTTCTTACTGGACGAAAGAAGACACGGCGCCGAGTGGCACTCGGCCTCGTGGTTGCCAGGCAGCACCATGTACGGCACCCTGCTCATCGTCGGCGAGAGCAGCGACATAAACTTGTTGTAGGTCTCCTCGTAGAAGAAACCCAGCGCCTCGGACGCTGTGATAAGGCCAGCGTTGTCAGCGTACGAGATGTCGCCGACGTGGAAGATAAAGTCGACCTTGCCCGGCAGGTTGGCGTTGATGTAGTCGACCGTGGTCTGGGCATTGGCGTCCACGCCAAAGTCTCCGTAGAACGCCACGTCGTACTCACTCTTGTCGGTCACAGCACGCGCCGTCGTGAACGTGCTCGAGGTCGTGCGGTCCTTGGCCGTGGCCTTGGAGCCGACCTGGAACGTGTACTGCGTGTTCGGTGAGAGACCGGAGACCGTCGCGTGGTAGTTGAACAGCGAGTACGTGTCGTCCGAGTAGTACGACGCCACAGTCACAGCGGCGTTGGAAAGCTGCAGTGCAGAGGCACCCGTGCCGATCCACACAGCCGGGTCGCTGACCTTGGTGAACGTCGTCCACGAGATCGTGATGCCCGTGCCGGCCGACGCACCAGCGAATGCAATGTGCACTTGCTGTGGCGTGGTTTTGAGTGCCGAGGTCGTGACGCGGCACGACTGGCTGGGCGTGAGATCACCAAACTTGTACTGGTACGAGCACGAGTCCGCCGGCTCACAGGACAGCTTGGACACACTGTACTTGCACGAGTTGTCGTCCACCGCCGCACGCGTGGAGCCCGCACTGGGCGCCGTGGTCTTGTCCTTGCCGAAAATGGAGCCGAAGGACAGCAAGCCACGCAGGTTCTCAGCCGAGACGACGGTCGCGGCAAGCGCGACGCTGAGCACTGGGGTCGCACTGAGGACTCGCATGGTTTATTACTAGGACTTGATGCACGCAGGAGGCGGGATATCGACAAGTGAGACCTCTCTTTCTCTCTCCCTCTCTCTCTGTTGGATGTCAGGTAGGACTCGGCGATGTCGGCGGTGCGATGATTACCAGTAGGTGAGACCGTGGCCGTTCAACTGACGGGTCTGACGCCTGCGTCGGCGTCTGGGCAAATGAATCGCCTGTCCATCATTCCTCGCGTGCTGCTGTGCTTGCAGTCGTGTCGTGGGCGAATAAGTTGTCGTCGAGAGAGGAGGTCGAGTGGAGATTACGGTGGGTAAATGTTCAGAATGGAGTGCCTATCCACTGGAATTTCAGGAAAACAATTATTGGCTTTCAAAGGTCTATCGATCACAACACTGGTGATTTGGTGGGACAATCAGGCAAAATCTTCAAAAACAGGAATCTACAGATTCATTTATGCATTTTAGAAGGTTGTGCTGATGTTTTCTGGCTCCTTGATCGTCAAATTGTGAGACTGCGAGCCCTACACCTGCATGCGTCAAATCATGGCTTTCAGCGGTTGAGGGTAGAGTTTTGCCGAAATATGGGTTATTTCACAAATTACGATATTTTAGAATCCATTGATTTGCCAAATTTGGAACAGGAGGGGTTGGCAATGCCATCCTCTCAAGAGCAGTCAGATCTCGCCAGTGGCGAGTCGCCACCATGCTCGCGGTCAGTGCGTGAATAGTGAAGAATCTGGTAATCCTAAAACGTCGTAATTAGTGAAAATAAGCCACCCTCACCCATTTACGATCCGTGCGGGTCTGGATGCCACGAGTGACTGGATGAATTGCTCTTTTGATGCCTCCCTGCCGCTCAGTCTAGGTGACTGGAGGCTTCTGCAGAACCAAATGGGTGACGGACGTCTGTGGATCTCTCGGCGTTCCACTCGCTGTGAGCAGCACACACACAGATTAGCCCACAGCTGGACGGACGTGGCTGTCCATGTTGAAGCTCCTTAGTGGCTGCCTGGCTTTCGAAATCAAGTCTCGGACCCTTCTTTTGTCCTCAATCAACGACCAACATCAACCTCCTCAAACTCACCCACCATCGGTTGGTGCATTTTAGTGGCTCGGGGCCCGCGAGTCCCAAGTCGGGGGTCCAAGTATCCGAAAATGGCTTGCAAGAAGCCGATCCTATCCAAACCGCCGCGTCTTCACGACGGCAGCTGGGTCTCCAGCAAATAGATGAATGAAACCTTCTCAGAAGAACAGTGGACGAGCGCAGTCATGGGATTATGGTCGTGCGTTTGAAGCCGTGTCAGAAGTGTCGAGTTGGGGATGCGAGGGCGGAACGTAGACTCCTTCAAGTAAACCTCTTCAACTCGGTCATCCGAACACTACACGAATGCATCTCCATACACTGCATACGATAACAACCGTCGGCATCAGCTTCACAGGCTAGGCTGCTGGTTCAATCAGGCCGGCGAGCTAAAAAAAACACTAGGAATAGCTCTAAATATGGCGCCCTGCAATCAATCGATCATCGCCTTTGACCTTCATGAGTTGCAGTTGTTTCTTGCGTGGAAGTTGGTGATGTATCGTCCGCAGCCAATGCATGCCGGGGCGCCTTGGAGCCAACCACAACAACATCAACAGCAACACAACCCGTACTTTCCTAACGGAGACTATGGCCAGCCACCGCCTCAGTGGCAGCAGCAGCAGCAGTTAGAGCACCTTCCGCCAGCCCAGTTTCATCAGGAGCAGTGTCAGCCTGGAGTTCCTGGCGTCCACGGCCGAGGCCAAGGCGACGAGATGTCCCAACGACTGAAAGAAGAGCAGCGACGCAAGCAAAACGAGTATTCCCAGGCGCTTTCCGAGCAAGTGAGGCAACGTGAAGCCCAGAAGCAGCACGAGCGTGAAGCGCGACGGCGTGAGGACATGGAAGGAGTCGGAAATCAAGCTATTGATCCCGTCACTGGTCAGCCGAAGATCGAGCGTGGGTTGTTTGATGGACTTGGCCAGACCAACAACAATCACCGAGGAAACTACGGTCGTGGCAGACGTGAAGCCCCTCAACAACAGCAACATCATCCGCTTCAGCCTCCTGCTTTGCATCAATCACCCACACAATCTCAGTTACATCAAATCCCACCGATGGCAACGGAAAATCAAATGCAGCAGGGCTGGAGCGGCTACTCGGAGGCCTTGGGGATCGCCGAGTTCCCACAGCATCATCAGATTGATCCACAACTTGGACTCACGCCTCGCCAGGACGCAGGACCGTGGGCTCCTCCACCGACTCACTACCAGCAGCAGCCTCAGCAGGCTCAGCAAGTTCCAGGAGGAGCAGGCCGTCGCGTTCGCAATGATCTCCACAATGCAGGGGCCGGTGGAATCGTCGACGACGCTCAGGCAAAGCGACGGCAGCAGCAGCAGATTGATATGCAGGACTCGTTGCGTCGCCAGATCGAAGAAAAACAACGGCTGAAGCAGGAAGAGAAGCGCAAACGTGAAGAAGAGGAACGTCGAGAGATGGAGAAGTTCGAACAGGAAAAGCGACGTCAGCAGGAGGAGCAAGACCGCATCAAAGAGGGAAAACGACGGAAAGCCCTGGCGGAAGAAGAGCATTTCCGAGCCCAGCAGATGCAATTGGAAGCTGCAAATGCAGCGGCGGCCCACGAGAAAGAACTGAGGCACCAACGAGACCAACGGAACCGACAGTCGCCTCAGAAGGCGACTCTTAACGGAGACCTTCACCACGGAAACGTACCGCAATTACCACATCAACCACAACACCCGAACGCCGCTGGGATGCAGAAGAACCCGTTCACAAACTCACGGGCTCACTTGTTTCAGGACCCTCCCCAGGCTCACACTGGTCCTCTAAGTATTCCGGCCTCAGTTCCAGTTGCGGTGCATCATCAACCTCAAGGCTTCCATCAAACACAGGGTCACCATCAACAGCGACACGACCGACACGTTGGCCAGCAGCCTTCACACGCTCATGCTGCTGCGTTTGCTGGAGCCCATGAGTACAATCAGCCCCCTCCACCACGGGTGGATGCTCATGTACTGATGGAACAGTACGAGCAGGTCCGTGACGAGCTTCAACGTCAGCGTGAGTTGGTAGAACAGCTCCACGCTCAGATCCAACAGCAGCAGCAACAGCAGCAGCATCGCCATCAACGTGAAGATCCACGAGAGCTGCCCACGCTGTCGGATCTCGAACGGCTTCGCCAGGAGCTGCGCGAGGAGCTCGAGCAGCGAGAGACGCAGCATCGTCACGAACTCGCGTCGCTCCGAAAGCAAAACCAACAACAAGACCACCGAAATCCATTTGTAATGACGTCTCCACCAAAGCAAGCGGTCCTCCGCGAGCCAATACATAACACAGAGTATCAGAAACCACGGCCGATGCAACCAGGCAGCCGTGGTCCTCAAAGGCGGCACGACGCGTTTGTACAGGATGCGCTGGACGAAGATGAAGACGCTGGTGAGGCTGACGACCGACTTGACCGCAGCAACTCCCACCATGCACTCGATCGCCACCAGTGTGGGAATCAAGCTTCGTCGCCTGTTGTGGCTGCTCGACGCAACGCCATGCCACAAGCAGAGCCACAGCGGTCTCACAAACTCCTAGGGTCCTCCCTGTCGACTTCTTCGCTTCAATGTGAGAGCAAACTCGTGTTTTTCGACGGCCGAGTGCAACCGCCAGGGACGATTCACCCACGCAGCCACAGTCCGGAGCTCATCGCCGAGGAGCCAGAGCAACGAGATGAAGATGACAACGAAGAGGGAGAGGAAGAGGAAGGACGAACGCGCGAGGACGACTCCGTGGACGATTTGCTGCAAGCGTTCCGACGGTCCTTCCCACGCGACAAGCAGAGGATCTCTGACGATCAAGGATCGAGATTCAGCAACAACCAGATCGGCCGCGAGCTTCACAGGCAGCCACAAAGCAAGCCGATCAGCAACACTGTCAATAAGCCAGACGACGAGGATTCACTTGGCTTCTTCGTCAAGAGATTCGAGGCGAGCCCTGCCGAGCCAGCTAGGTATCGAGTCAGCACGGACAGCTACCCACCAGCGATGCTGAGGCATGTTGAAGTGGACAGGCCTGTCTTGCAAAACCAAGACGGTCTCATAGAGTACGAACTCAGTGATGGCGAGGACGACGACGATGAGGACGAGGACGACGGCAGTTTGAATGGGGACAAGCTGGAGGCGATCTTCCAGCGCAACGTTCGACGGCACGAGATCCTCTCGGGCTTTGAGGCACGAATGCACCACCACAACGGAGCCCCCGAGCCAATGCACTGGCAGCAACTGCAGCAGCTCCTGAGAAACGTGCCTGGCGAAGTGGAGAAGGCTCGAGCGACAGGCTCAAACAGCAAAAGCGTCAAGGAAGAGAGCCTCGTCGCGTCGTCACGATGGATGCCGTCCTCGCTCTTGCACTGACCAGGCACAGAGGAAATCCACGGAACGAGTCCGGATCGCTGCGGTTTTAGTGGCTGTCGTACAGCATCAAAGAGCGAGCTGATTCTTCGAATGTACACTGTCCTGGTCACGGCTGCACTACAGCACTGGATTCGTCGCTAGTGTAGCTCACAGCCAGCCATTGCCACAGCGAAGCATGTGCTGTGAGGTGAGTTGATCGAAAGTGCATCGTAACTAATGCAAGTTTATGGTGCTGCTTTTGAGATTCAACTCGACTCAGCGTCACAGTCTTCCAGTCTACTAAAGACAGCAGTGCACTGTGGTTGGACATTCAGCCAGCCAGCACAGAGCAAAGCAAGTGGCTTGTAGTTGCAGTTGCAGTTGCAGTTGGTCTTTCCCGTCCGCAACGTTCCACTTCCACGCTAATGAACGACTCGACTCATCAGACTTGCGAGCAGGATGATGATCCTCATGAATCATCACCACCGCGGTGGTCGTCCTACAGTACAGTACTGTATCTGCTGAAGCTTTGCGTGTCTGCACAGTGGGCTCGCAGACACAAGGCATTTCGACCACAAACATGAACATCAATCATTCTGCCGTAAAAAATCGAGTTCTCCATCACCAGCGGGTCCATCAATCAGTCCACACCACCGAACAGCCTCTACAAACATATCGCTATCCGTTGATGAGACTCAAGCTCGCTCACACTGCTATGATTAAAACCTCTAACAATTGATAGAGAGGAGGACAACGAATCTTCCAGCACTCGCGCAGAAATGGAAAGTTCAGCAGACGCCAAATGATCTATTCGCAAAACAAGGTGAGATATTCGTCCTTTCCCCTGCTCATCGTGCACCAAAGTCTCACCTTGTATTGCAAACCGATCTTGATTGCTCAGCACACCGGAGAGACTCTCTGCACGGAACGCTTCAAGTCTCGGCGATTGCATGCTTGTCAAGCGTGACCACTGTGAACCGAAAGCGTGGGATCGTCGGTTGATCTTCCTCTCTTCCTCTTCTGTGCTTCCTCCCGGTGGGCTGGCTGACTGGCCCTTCACAGGACGGGGCCACGAGCTTCGCCCCTTATGTGAGACCGCGCCGGAATCCTGAAGATTCGACTCATACCTTTCACTCCATTCCGCAATTTGCCTTCCTCTTCGCAGGTCAACACCCCGACCGATTGACGTAGTTGAGGCCACGTGAAGATGCGTCTCTCGTCCTGTGCCGTGCCGCTGCTCAGCGTCGCTGCCATCAGCGCGTCGCTCTTCGCTGTCGCCCCCGCCGTCGCCCTCAACGACAACGACTGCACCTACAGTCTCTCCAAGCTCTCGTGCGTGCCTGAAGACTCGTGCCGCTACCTCTTCCGCTTCGGAGACCTCACGCCGGATCAGTCCTGCCGCGTCGCCAACGCCGCTGTGGGTCTGATCCCTCAGCAAGTCCACACGGCGTTCGCTGGCGCCACCGCCGGCTCCGGTATGACCATC
>JAADWY010000363.1:0-31426 GCA_023336355.1 Pythium dissotocum
CGGCAGTGACAGTCGGCGGCCCCGTGAAGGAAGATGGCCACCAGATCTACACCATCAGCATCGAACTCAAGTCCAACGAGCTGTCAGTGCTTCGGCCCACAGCCTTAGCACCAGGCGCTACGTGCCACGCTCAGGCCAAGCACAGCTTCCGCGAGTTCACGAATTTGCGTCGTGAGTTGTTCTACCACGCCCATGCTGGCCACCGCGACGACACCACCAAAACACTGTGTGAGTTCTGCGCTCCTGTGGTGGAGTTCCTCACTCACTCGCCGTCAATCCCTCGCACGCGCAACCGCTTGTTCGGCAGTGTGGAGTCGCTACATCCACAGCTCGAGAGTTTCTTGAATCAGCTCGTGGACTTGGCGATCAAGGCCAAGAGTCGCAGTCCGCAACGGTGCGAAGGCCAGGAGTTGGTGCCGCTGCTGGTGAAGAAGTTTCTGCTGGGCGACGGCGGCGAAGAAGACTTGAGCGACATGGCGCCGCGACCGATTTACAGTGCGAACTATAACGCCTCAGGCTGGGGAGACTTCTAAGCTGGTGAGAGTAATACTAACTGGGCAGTTTGCCAGTCTTTGAGATTTATTCACCTATTACACATCTGCATGACACTACATCACCAGCTATTCCTCTTTCGGTAGCTGGTCAGACGGAGGTTCTGCGGGTTTCCTGTGCTTATCAACCAGAATATTCTCAATCCGCTGCCTCCACGCCGCAACACTCGACGCCGTCCACGTCAGAACGCACTCCGTCAGGTTCCCAACCTCCGTGTCTTCCACACCACGGTCTCCGTTATTCGCGTCGCTGTGGAACTCCGGCTTGATGAAGAAGCACGACTGCAACACGGTCAACGGAGAATCTCCATCACTCGGCCGTAGTACCATGCACCCCCACTCACGCAGAGAGAACCCTCCGTTCAGAGGCTTCCCTCCAAACTCGACCGGCTCCATCGTCGCATTCCACGCGATCACCACTCGGTCCTCTTCCACGTATCGCCGAATCGCCTGTGTCATCCTCGCTGCTATCGTCGCGCCCTGGCCCCTCATCTCCAATCCGCTGCGTTCCAGCACCGTGTCTTTACTGGACGTCGTGACGTCTCCGACTTGTTCGTAGTAGTGACGGAATGGGTCGGCGACCTGGTTCTTACCGTGAGAGAAGTATTGCCACGCAGCGGCGCTGGTCTCATCAAGATTGAACGGCAGTAGATCAGTCGCGAAGATCTCCACCAGCAGTCCGTCGTCTGTTGGCCGCATGCGCGCGTCGTGGCTGGACGTGAGGATGTCGTTCGACGAGTCTTTGCCCTGTCGAACCAGCCAGTCGGCGTCCGTGTAGATGGCTTCGACACTCGCTAGTAGCGATTCAAACACGCGAGCGTCCGACCTGTGCGTGGTGATGTTGAACGCGCGGACATGGCGTCCCAGGCCGCAGTCCTCGATGGTCTACAAACACATCACGGTCTCAGATAAACTACCCACCATCATGTAAAAGCTCATACATGACAGAGGACTCACCTGGGTAGTTGAGCGCTTGTACAAGATCGCCTCCAGACTCTTGGCGACCTTGAGCTGCGTCTCCAGCGCCATGCGTAGCTGCTGGTTCTCGGTCTCCGCTCGCTGCCGCTCGTCCGCCTGTCGGTGGGCCACCTGCCTCCACACGCTCTTCGTCATCGTCCTCTCCTTGACCTCTGCACGAGCCAGCTCCTCCTGCATCTCCGTCACGCGTTGCTTCAGATAAGCGAGCTCCCGCCGCCGCTGAGTGCGCGCATTGTTGGAATTGTACGCCGCCGGACGCGTCTTTTTCTTCTTCACGAGCGACTTGTCGTCGACGTTGCGCTGCGACAGAGCAAACGGAGAAGGAGTTTCTGGTGAAGACGAGTCCGACAGCAGGAGCTCTTCGTCTACTACCAGCGTCTCGTCAAGGACGAGCTCATCCAGCTCCTCTAGCGGCAGCAACAGCGACGCCACGGCTTCGTCCAATTCGTCCATTATTGTGCGAGTCAGATGACGCCACCACCGAATGTCATCGAAAACTCACATGCCTAGACTAGACTAATGACAATGGCATGAATGCCCAAACGATTAGCTTGCTGTATAAAACACGGAAATTCATGAATAATACAGTTGCAGTTGGAGGATACGTACCCATATCATGTTTGACAGCACACACTACTCCAAGGCCGGCCGATCTGCGGTAGGCGTGGCTCTCCGATGCGTATCAATCACAATATTCTCGATACGTTGTCTCCACGCCGCAACACTCGACGCCGTCCAACTCAGCACGCACTCCGTCAGATTCCCAACCTCAGTGTCTTCTTCTGCACGGTCTCCGTTATTCGCATCACTGTGGAACTCAGGTATGATGAAGAAGCACGACTGTAGCACCGTCAACGGAGAGTCCCCATCGCTCGGTCGTAGTACCATGCACCCCCACTCGCGTAGAGAGAAACCTCCGTTCAGCGGTTTGCCTGCAAACTCCACAGGCTCCATCATCGCGGTCCACGCTATCACCACTCGATCTGCTTCGACGTATCTCCGCAGAGCCTGCGACATCTTCGCTGCAATCTTCGAGCCGCGGCCGACCATTTCCATTCCGGTCCGTTCGAATACTGTGTCTTCACTCGCCGCTTTGCCCTCTCCGACTTGTTCGTAGTAGTGACGCAATGGGTCGGCGATTTGGTTCTTACCGTGAGAAAAGTACTGCCACGCGGCGGCGCTGGTCTCACTCAGCGTGAACGGCAACAAATCAGTCGCGAAGATCTCCACCAGCAGTCCGTCTTCCGTCGGGCGCATGCGCGCATCGTGACTCGACCTGATAATGCCATTGGACTGGTCTCTTCCCTGTCGAACCAGCCAGTCGGCGTCCGTGTAAATCGAGTGGACACTCGCTAATAACGCGTCGAACACACGAGCATCCGACTGATGCGCTGGTACATCGAACGCGCGCACATAGCGTCCCAGGCCGCAGTCTTCCATGGCCTGGAGAGTGACAACTAACGGTATCAGTTAACCTTCTCATCATGGAAGCTCGTCGAATAACAAGCAGAAAATTCACCTTGGTAGTCGAGCGCCTGTGCAAGATCGCCTCCAGTCTCTTGGCGACCTTGAGTTGTGCCTCCAGTGCCATGCGTAGCTGCCTGTTCTCCGTCTCCGCGCGCTGTCGTTCGTCCCACTGCCTCTGTGCGACTTGCTTCCACACGCTTCTCGTGATCGCCCTGCCCATGACCTGGGTGCGTGCTAACTCCTGTTGCAACTCAGCCATGCGCAGTCTCAAGTACGCCATCTCTCGTCGCCGTTGAGAACGCGCACTGTTCGAGTCGTACGTCGCGGGGCGAACCTTCTTCTTCTTCTTCTTCTTGACGAGACTTGCTGACGGTTCGTTGTCCACATTGTTTGGAGGCGGTGCAGAAGGAGAAGCCACCGGTGAGCCCGACAGCAGCGCCTGCTCATCGAGTACGAGCGTCTCATCTAGAACCAGCTCATCCAGTTCTCCTAATGGCAGCAGCAGCGCCGCCACAGTGTCGTCCAATGCGTCCATTGTTGGAATGGCAGTGCATGTGGCTGGCATGCCTGGACGAATCGAGACTAATCTGGCTGGAATGCCATCCGCTCGCTGTATAAAACACTGTCATCGTTGAATGAATCAGTCGTGGATTACTTTGTGTTGTTTCATTGCCAAGCGAGCATGGACAAAAGCGGCAGGATCGACGCGTGGCCTATCGATCCGCTTTGAAGATCTTGAAGATCGTAGGCGATGGACTGAGGATCATCATGATTGCCGTGAACGACGAGAGCACGCGGAAGACGTCGATGATCCAGGTCATGGTTGAGTGATGCTGTTGTGGTGGCAGTCGAAGAAATGGACAAATGGAGATCGAAGTGAAAGGGTCGCACTGAGCAACCAGTGGGTTCTTGACGCCCCTTTGACTTGCCACGAGTGCCTTCCAGTCTGTTGGGTGCACGTTTTATGTGTAAGTGGACGGCACCGCCGATGGAAGAGGGCCGTCCCATTAGATGTTTCATGTATACCGGTACTGGTACGGTCCCGCGTCTACAATGAATGAGACAGAGGGGGTGTTCCACCCGCAGTACAGTGGCAACTATCGCACGGCTACTCGCGATGAACGGCGTGGTAAACGGAGTTCGAGCATTGCAAGCGACCCATCCTCATAGACTGCGTATTACTTGTACGTAAGCAGTTTTCTGGTGGAACATCATAAACCCAGCGGATTTGTACTTTGATTTCTAGGCATTATGTTAGCAAGTGGTGATTTATAGTGATGTGTAAAGCTCGTATCTTACTTGGTGGCTTCGTCTCGAGACTGCAGCGGATTCAGTGGTGACTCCAGCGGCAGGAAGCACGGGCTCGTGACCGCCGTCTTACTGCTGCTTCCGCTCTGGCCCTGCTCCAAGTCGGCCACTTCGACTTTCAGTTTGCCGTCGGGACCGATCGAGTCGTCGATAGGGTGGGTACTCGGGTGGAAGATCAAGTAGAGGGAGATCTGGAAGCAGCCCGACACGAGCGAGAACGAGTTGGGTGCGAACAGCGTCCAGCGGGAAGTCAGTGAGCTGTAGATGACCCACATGAGGTTGTTGAGCGTGCCGGCGCAGATCATGTGGATGGGCAGGAACACAGCGGAGCGGTGCTTACGTACGGGGCCGACCTTCTCTAGTGGTGAGGAGAACACGATGATACCCGTGACGATACTGAAGTAGCCGATGATGTCGCCGACCTCGTGACGCGTCTGGCCTGTGACGCCGAAGCCGCCGAGCAGCGCGTAGGTGGACAGCAGCACGTAGACTGTGCCGTAGGCCAGGAAGACCTTGTGCGCCTTGGGCTTCTCGTGGGAATACCGGTAGAAGATGACGACGTATGTGAGGGAGATGAGGTCGCCGGCGACGAACGTGGAGAACACGGGGAAGTACTGCTCCGTGAGGAAGCCATACATCATCCTATAGAAGGAAAAGAGACCGTGAGAAGACTGTTGAGGGGAGACTGCAAGATGCAAGGATGAGGGTTTGGACGTACAGTACGTGGACGTTGGTAAGCATGGACACGAGCGGCACGATGGACGCGTAGCCCGTTTGTTTGGTCTTGAGCACGTTGAGGATCAAGGGCACGGGGCTGAGGATCATGATCATGGACGTGCAGGACGCCAGCACGCGGAAGATGTCGATCGCTACCGTCATGATGGATTAGCAGTAGGAGATGAGGAAGGCAGGATGCGCTGGACTTGGCGAATGAGGGAATGGTTCATCAAGAGACTCTCCATTACTATTGGAGACACCAGGTCACGTTCGCAAGTAGATGGCCGACCACATGAGTAGCCACTCGTCATGACGTCAACACGGCACTTGGGGGCAACATGACGCAACTCAAGAGCAACGTAAGCTGAGGTGTGCACTGTCTCATGCTGAAAAAGAGCTCCTCCGAAGGACCCGCTTGCTGAGTAATCTGATTCTGTCAGGCCATGTCGCAGGGTGGTTCCATCATCGCTGGGTTGTTGGGCGACTTTTAAGTTGGAATATATACTCTATTATTTTCTTAAGTATTATGAATTAAACACGCGTCGACTTGTCCTCATGGCTCAGTCCTGCCAGCGGCGACGCCAGTGGGTAGAACACCGGACTCTCCGGGTTGATCTTATAGCCGCCAGGCGAGAGGATGGCCATCTTGCCCAACTCCACGTCGATGTCGTCATCGCCCTGGCTGGACTCGGCGATCTCGTGGACGTGCGGCGCCTGCAGCGGGTGGGTCTTTGGGTGGAAGACGAAGTAGAGCGTGATCTGCACGCAGCCCATGACGAAGCAGAAGGCGTTCGGGCCGAAGATGATCCACTGTTTGACCAGCGAACTGTAGATGACCCACACGAGGTTGTTGGTGGTGCCCATGGCGATCATGTGGATGTTGAGGAACGCGGCCGAGCGGTGCTTGAGTACGAGGCCGATACGTTCAAGCGGCGCGCCGTACAGCAAAGCACTGGAGACCCAAGAGACGTAGCCGAGCGTCTGGCCGGCGGCGTGACGCGACTGGCCGGTGAAGCCAAAACCGCCGAGGAATGCGTACAGTGTGGCGAGAACGACGACTGTGCCGGCGAAGAGGAAAACCTTGTGGGCCTTAGTGCGTTCGTGGGTGTATCGGTAGAACAACACGATGTAGCTGAGTGAGATGAGATCGCCCGCGACGAATGTGGAGAACACGGGGAAGTATTGTGTGGAGAGGTAGCCGAACATCATACTAAACAAGCAAACGAAACACGGTGACAGTCAGCACGTTGTAGTGGTGGTAAGAGTAGAGCAGTGTGAACACGGCAAACGCACACTATGTGGCTGTTGGTGAACATGGACACGAGTGGCACGATGGACGCGAGGCCTGTGGACTTGGCCTTGCAGATTTTGATCATGGACGGCAGAGGGCTGAGCAGCATCATGAGCGACGTGCAGGTCGAGAGCACTCGGAAGATACTGATGGCAACCGTCATGTTGACTGGTAGTTGTGTGCTGTGTGGGGGAGGAGGCAAATTGCGGAATGGCGTTTGCCCAGCAATGCGTTGAGTGGGTTGGTTTGGCTGAAGGCCACTGGCCGTCCTATCACTGTCTCAAGGGTGGAATCATACATGAGACCACACGGTGTTTACTCCGACGTCCAAAGGCGCTTGAGTAGCCAATCAGAAGGCGTTGTTCTGATGTGAGCGCCCTGTTTGACAAAAGGGGAGGATGGCGTAACCAGTCAAAAGTGAAGATCCAGATGACTGAGCTGAATGATGAGACAGTCGAGATGTTTAGATGACATTGTGTTTGCCCAACTCAACTCCAGTCACTTGCAAGCTAATTCCTGCACCGGTACAATGCACTGTACTAGAGTACAGTAACGTGCTTGTAGAATGTCGCGCCTCCAGAAACGAGCATGTCGAACTCAGACGCTGCTCGGAGACTTCGTCAACTGTACAGTAGACTGTCCCAGCAGTCGTGCCTTGTACATTTCTGTACCAGCGCTGTGGTCATAGTTATTGGTGCTGGCTGTGTACAGTGGATCCGTGGTGATACATGTAGTAGTTGGTATCTGCGTACTGTACCAGTGGTCGTTTGCTGGTTCCAACTGGTGATTCATGTTTTGTTCCTTTATTGTGCTGTCAATCTAGCGGCACTAGGTTGTTGCTAGTATACTCCCTCAATCTCAAAGTCCAATCGACACTCTGGGAGAACACTCGTGTGATTTGTGTGGTTCGTGTGACTCGTGTGGCTTGCACGGGTCGTGTCGTGGCGACCCAACGGAGTCAGCGGCGACGCGAGCGGCACGAACACCGAGCTCTCCGGTGGGAACTTGTACTCTTCCGTCGACATGGAGGTCTTACTGAGCTCCATATCGACTTCATCGCCGTCCTGGCTGGATGTGACGATCTCGAGGACTTCCGGCGTCTGCAGCGGGTGGGTCTTTGGGTGGAAGGCGAAGTAGAGTGTGATCTGCACACAGCCAACCACGAAGCTCAGTGCGTTGGGTGCAAACAGAATCCACTGCTTGATCATGGAGCTGTAGATGATCCACACGAGGTTGTTGGTGGTGCCCATGGCGATCATGTGGATGTTGAAAAAGGACGCCGAGCGGTGCTTGAGCACGTGGCCGATTCGCTCCATGGGGGACGCGTACAGCATGGTTTGAGACAGGCCAGGACACTCGGCCACTAAATCAGTGGCACTGCTTGATTGCCCTCTGTAATGCGGCCGTACTGTAATCCCTTTGCGGGTCGATGAGGCTGCAACCTCATCAACCACAACCGCTGCAAGCCGCCCGATAACGTAGATGTTAATCTGAGTGCCACACTGTGCTTTGGTCGTCAACTGCTCATCTCTGCGACATCGAATTCCCCTCGTTGACGCGCTTGACTCTTGAGGTACTCTCTTCAGGCGGCTGCAGTCTTGGATTGCTTCAGAAGGACGGTGTTGCACAGCCTCCTCCACAGGACCAGTACTTCAAGTAACATGTTGCATTTAATTAGATGATGTGCTGCTGTGAAGCTGGTGGCTGCAGTGGTGATGTGAGAGGCACGAATGAAGGGCTCGCCAGCCCCCACTTGGCCTGGGACTTGGATCTCTTCATGTCGTCCTCGGCCAGCTCCACGTCGATCTCCAGCGAAGCCGTGAGCTCCTCTCCTGGCATCGGTCCGTTGTACGGGTGCGTGCTGGGATGGAAGATGATGTAGAGCGCGATCTGTATGCAGCCGCCCGTGCAGCAGAAGATGATAGGAGCGCAGAGCACCCAGATCCCAGCCAGCGCCGTGTACGTGATCCACACGGCGTTGTTGAGTGTGCCCATGGAGACCATGTGGATGTTGAGGAAGACGGCCGAGCGGTGCTTGAGCACGAGTGCGATCTTCTCGAAGGGCGACGAGTAGAGCAGCAAGTTGGTGACCACGGGGCCGTAGCCGATGATGTCTCCGACCTGCTTGCGTGTTTGCCCCGTCACGCCAAAGCCTCCGAGAAAGGCGTAGAGAGTGAGCAGCGAGAGCGGGATGCCGAACATGAGGAAGACGCGGTGCGACTTGCGCTTCTCAGGGGAGTAGATGTAGAAGATGGTGATGTAGGCAATGCACAGCAGATCACCCACGACGAATGTGGAGAAGATGGGGAAGTAGTGCTCCGACATGTAGCCGTACAGGATGCTGCATACAAAAACACAGTGTCAGAGAAAGAAGAAGTGGTGTAACCATACCAACAAAACAAACGTACGCGACGTGGGAGTTGGCGAACATGGACACCAGCGGCACGATGGAGCCGACGCCCGTGGACTTGGTCTTGTACACGTTGTAGATCGTGGGCACGGGGCTCAGCAGCATGAGCGTGGAGGTGATGGCCGCGACCACGCGGAAGACGTCGAGGACGACCGTCATGTTGCCAGGAGAGCGCGAGTCGCGAAATGAACACGAGAGTGGTGCATTAGGAGACTCTCTGCATGAGGAGCTTGTCACGGAAAGGCGATGGATGGCGTGGACGAGAAACCGACGGCGGGATAGATACAACGTTAAAACAGTAAGTTAAACCGAGTGTTGTCTGTGCAGAAGCAGAAATCTACTGGATTAGGTTTGTGTAGCCGCTATGGACATCATTTGACCGGTCTTTTTCTTGCCGCGCCGTTCACGCAATCAGACAACCGGCCGCTTCAACTTGACTGACGCGCTGGGCTGGAGAATTCCCGTGGCCGTCGACCATTGGACATGAGTTCACGAGCGAACGGGTACACACTGCGACATGAGCGCAACAGGAGATTAGAGAGTAGTATAAAACAGGGTAAACGCTGAATAAAACATGGATGGGAGTATGGCTCGGCTACGTGCAGATGAGATGTATGTGCAGATGAGACGTACCCATATCAACTTTGACCTCTTTGACACTGAAGGCGACGATCCGAGTTGAGGATTGTGACGGAAGCTCAATAAACCAAGCGCTCAAGTTAGAGACGACGTTAGAATAAGTTCCGTCCGATTTTCGCGAACGCGGCACCGTGACTGGAAACCAACCAAGAATGTCGTCAGATATGCGTTGCTCAGGATTCTACCCTTCATCGTCGTAGTACTGCAAGTAGCGTTCGTTTCTTGATTCTCCCAGAGTTTTATGTTGATCTTGCTGTATTGAAGTTGCTCTTTGTCTCGACGATGGGTGAACGTTTGGGAAGAAAGACGATTTTTCTCCAACTTTATCTCCAAGCTGAGCCAACAAACCGTAAAGTTGCATATTCACGCACGTACCACCATAATTTTTTCATTCATGAGCTTGAGACGTTGACGTCATGAGCCAGGTCACCTGCTACTTTTTATTCATGTCTAACGGTGTGACGCTGCGTGGCTATACCTACGGCAATAGATACGTGGGCTGCGTCGGAGAGATCTTCGTTGAGCTTGAGCTTCGGTTTCTTGGTGTAACTGTGTGATGCAATGGCTGCTTCGAAGCATCGTGGTTGAACCGCCACGTATTGTTCCAAAGAGAAACATCTCCAACTTCCTTCTCCACTCTTGTTAGCATATTGGATGCTTTCAGTGCCATGAAAATGAAACTGTTCACAGTTCCACGGTATAGCCCTCGTCTGAGACCAGAATGTAAATTCTAAGCACTCAACTTGATCAAACTGGATGAGACTGAGACGTCGGTGGCTCGAGTGGCGATGCGAGAGGTGCGAACGAAGGACTTCCAAGTCCCCACTTGGCCTGGGACTTGGTCCTTGTCATCTCGTCCTCAGCCAACTCCACGTCGATCTCCAGGAGATCCATTTCCTTCTCTCCAGGCATGGGGCCATTGTACGGATGCGTGCTTGGATGGAAGATGACGTAGAGTACGAGCTGGATGCATCCGCCCGTCGAGCAGAACACCATCGGCGCGAAGATGATCCAGATGCCCGCCAGCTCCGTGTATGTGAGCCACACGAGGTTGTTGAGTGTGCCCATGGCGACCATGTGAATGTTGAGGAAGACGGCCGAGCGATGCTTGAGCACGAGCGCGATCTTCTCAAAGGGAGACGAGTACAGGATCAGGTTTGAGACCACGGGTCCGTACCCGACGATGGTGGCGACTTGCTCACGCGACTGGCCAGTCACACCGAAGCCACCGAGAAAGGCGTACAGCGAGAGGATCACGAGTGGGATGCCGAACATGAGGAAGACCCGATGTGCCTTGCGCTTCTCTGGCGAGTAGCGGTAGAAGATGGCGATGTACGCGAGACAGAGCACATCTCCAAACACGAACGTGGAGAAGATGGGGAAGTAGTGCTCCGACATGTAGCCGTAGACGATGCTGTGGGAAGGCAGATATAATCAGTCAGTCAGTCAATCTACAGGCTCTGGTTACGGTATGAGAACATGAAGAAGCGTACTTGGCATGGGAGTTGGCGAGCATGGACACCAGTGGCACGATGGAGCCGACGCCCGTGGACTTGGTCTTGTACACGTGGTAGATTGTGGGCACGGGGCTCAGCAGCATGAGCGTGGACGTGGTGGCCGCCACCACGCGGAAGACGTCGATCAGCACGGTCATGGCTCAGGCTTAAGATGAAGACGTAGAAGTGCGCAACGCAATGCAAGTTGCAGAGTGAACGACGCTCCTACTCATGAGTTGTGTGGCCCCGCCACTGGGCGGCTCTCCTGTCCGTCGTGACAGTCTCGCCGCGTTGGCACCCGACGGGTGGTGGCTGACTGACTGTCTGAGTGGATAGCATCATCTGACTAGAGCAATTACTGTTGATATAGTAGATTGGATTGTGCATTCGCGTTGTTCCAACTATTGTGTTGACGAATTGTACTTATTTACGTGTACTTAACACTTTGGTCATCACCTCTTCGGTCTTTTTCTTGCCGTATCGCAATATTCAGACCAACATCATTCCGCAGAGTCCTTCAATGTGAGTGACGGGCAGGCGTCAGAGGATTCTCGTGGCTGATGAGCCACTCACAGATAGAGCTCAAGCGCCCGTCACAGATTGTTCATTCGCACTGCACGGTTATGATTGCTGGCCTGCGTGTACATTCGCGTGCGGCGGTTCTAGCGGAGAGGCCAGGGGCACGAACGACGGACTGGTGCTGAGCTGAGACTTGTTGTCAGCCGCTGAGCCAACCACGAGCTCTCGTGGCGAGAGCGTCGCTCCTAACTCCACGTCGATGGGGTCGTCGCCTGGTGTTGGGTGGTACGGGTGTGTGCTGGGGTGGAAGACGACGTAGAGACAGAGCTGGAAGATGCCAAGCACGATCGACAGGCAGTTGGGGATGAAGATAAGCCACTCGCTTGTGAGCGACGCGTAGACCACCCACATGAGGTTGTTGGTCGTGCCGGCGCACACCATGTGGATGGGCAGGAACACGGCCGAGCGGTGCTTGAGCACCTTGCCGATCTTCTCCATCGGCGCGCCGTAGAGCAGAATGGCAGCGAGGATGCTGTAGTAGCCGATGACGTTGCCCACGCCGCGTCGCGACTGGTTCGTGTACCCGAAGCCGCCCACGAGCGAGTAGATGGACATCACGAGCAGCGGCAGACCGACGGCGAGGAAGATCCAGTGCGCCTTGCGTTTCTCAGGGGAAAAGTAGTAGAAGATCGCAACGTACGCGAACGAAAAGACGTCGCCGACGATGAACGTGGAAAACACGGGGAAGTACTGCTTGGTCAGGTAGCCGAACATCATCCTATTTGTATGAATAGGCAATGAAATTAGTGTTGAGCGACTCTAGAGACATACCCAGTTTGAAGAGGCGGAGTGTACAATACGTACACGACGTGGCAGTTGTCAAACATGGCGACGAGCGGCAGGATGGACGCGTGGCCTGTGGACTTGTTCTTGTAGATTTTGTACATGTTGGGGATGGGACTCAGGATCATGGTGATCGATGTGCAGGACGCCAGCACGCGGAAGATGTCGATGGCCACCGTCATTGCGTCGCTACAGGAATTCTTCAGTCTCCTTCGACTGTGCAACGTCTCGATAGATAGGAAACTGAGAGGGGATGGCTGGACCTGTTTAGCTCGGCAGAGCCCATGTGTGCGAGGGTCCACAACCTGATGTCTCAATGGCCGCAACGGTAGATGAACTTAAATCATGATATTGAATATGAAAGAGGTCATTTATCGCTGACACATTTTGCCGATATACTTAAATAGTGTATCAAATCGGCTCATCACCCTTCCCTAGTGGAGTAATCGACGGGAGGAGTTGATGGAGATGACGGGCTCCTCACTTCAACCTTGGCAAGTGGGTGACTCCCTGCCTCGAAACCACTGAATACTTCAGTCCTGTACCATACAATTCACGAATTGCAAGCCCCTCGAACTCCAACACGCACCAGTAGCTCACTCCGACTCGTCCGACTCGGAGTGAGCTTTCTGGTGCAAGTTTCAGGCAACGGAGGATGCAGCAGCCTGCAGGCTATTAGTTCGTTAATAGAGATGGAAGCTCTCATGGTCTTTAGCATCTTCCAAACGGTCTCTTCATCGTATTTCATCTCACCACGCACCGACTGGAGAGTGAAGCAGTCGAAGAGTCTTCATCACTCGCATTGGAGTAGGGACCACGCTGCCATCACAGCGGAAGAAGCTGTGTCCACAGTGTTGAATGCTGAAGTCGAGAGACTATTGATCACTCTAGGTGGGTGTGATTGACAAAGTATTTAGTTCATAATTTCCAATTTGGACTTCTCCTTTCATCCATCCCCCACCGCACATTATTGACGCAGGTATGCAGTGTACGAGCTCACTTCGTGTGCAAAGGCTCCAGCGGCGACGCGAGCGGCACGAAGGCCGGACTGTCGATGCGGCTCTTGGCACTAGGTGAGATCCCCAGCGCGCCCATTTCCACGTCCACTGCCAGTGGATCGTCCTGCGTGACGCCTGGAATCGAGCCGTCGTACGGGTGCGTGCTCGGGTGGAAGATGAGGAAGAGCAGGATCTGGATGCAGCCCATCGTGCAGCAGAACACGTTCGGCGCGAAGATGACCCACTCGCGCGTGAGGTATCCGTACGTGATCCACATCGAGTTGTTGAACGTGCCAGCACACACCATGTGGATGTTGATGAACACAGCGGAGCGGTGCTTGAGCACGAGACCGATCTTCTCAAACGGCGACGAGTAGAGGATCACGGTCGCGACGATGCCGACGTAGCCCACGGTCTGGCCGGCGTTGTATCGAGTCTGGTGGGTGACTCCGTAGCCAGCGAGGAACGCGAAGACAGTGACGAGAGCCACAGGGATGCCGAAGAGCGCGAAGACCTTGTGGGCCTTGGACTTTTCATGGGAAAATCGGTAGAAAATGGCGATGTAGATGGCGCAAATGAGGTCGCCTAACACGAACGTGGAGAACACGGGGAACCACAGCTCCGACAGATAACCGAACATCATACTGCGACAAGCAGCGGCGTCAGTACAGAGTTAGTGGGTTTTAACAACTCAGACAAAAAGCGACTTGGGTCTTACGCGATGTGGCAATTGGCAAACATGGACACGAGCGGCACGATGGAGCCGACGCCAGTGTGCTTGCGCTTCAGCACCTTGTGGATGGACGGGATGGGGCTCAGGATCATCATCGTGGACGTGCAGGCCGCCACCACGCGGAAGAAGGACAGCGCGAACGTCATGGCGAGGCGCAAGTCGGCGAATGACGCCCATGGAGACCACTGTCTGTCTACTCTCGAGCTGAGCCGGTGGAGTTCGCGGGATTCCGCGCTAAATCCGTACATTATCATTGGTGGAAGATCTTTCCGGGAACTCTTGTAATTGTTTACGTTACGTATGTAGTAAATCTACTGGAATGTGATATGACCTTGTAACAGCTGAGGACCCGGCCCACTCTGGTCATCATTGGATCCGTGGCCTTATCATCGAATGGCTCACGCAAACAACGAGTCGGTGGCGCAATCCGCCTTCAACGTGGATCGATGGATTATTTCGAACGTTTCCGAGTTCCTCAGAAAGATACAACTCCCATCATTGGTCGTTTCGATGCTAGACCCGCAGATATTACAGTTTTAGAGACCTCCAGTATCCAGTCATCTACAGGGCTCGCGTTGGCTCTGGTTGCGGCGGCGACTGCATCGGCACGAAGCACGGACTGGACGCGTTGGACATGTCGGGTTTGTCCTGCTTCGTGAGTGGTCGCTGGGCAGTTCCAGCTTCCAGGTCTTCGACGGATCCGTCGAACGGGTGGGTCTGCGGGTGGAAGACGAAGTAGAGAACGATCTGCACGCCGCCCATGAAGAAGCAGAACGCGTTGGGCGCCAGGATGATCCACTCGCTCGTGAGCGACGCGTACACGAGCCACATGCCGTTGCTGAGCACGCCGGCGACGACCATGTGGATCGGAATGAACACTGCCGACCGGTGCTTGAGTACGAGTCCGACTTTCTCAAATGGCGAGGTGTACAGCACGACTGTCGCGACGATGCACACGTAGCCGATGATGAGTGTGACGTGGCTCTGCGACTGAGAGGTGACGCCATAGCCGCCGAGAAGGGCGTAGGCGCTGGTGAGCACGGTGACGAGGCCGAAGCCCAGGAAGGTCTTGTGGGCGTACGCCTTGTCAGTGGTGTAGTAGTAGAACACGGCGATGTACAGAAGAGAACACACGTCGCCTGTGAGGAACGTGGTCACGACGGGGAAGATGTTGTGGTCTAAGATGCCGTATAACATGCTGAAAAAGATACACAAAGGGTCAGTTCAAAGGGAAGAGCTCAGTTAGAGAGAGAGCGCGGCGAGGACTTACGTGACGTGGCAATTGAAAAACATGGACACGAGCGGCACGATGGAGCTCACGCCGGTGGATTTGGTGCGGTGCATCGCATAAATAGACGGGATGGGACTCAGGATCATGAGTGTGGACGCCACAGAGGCCAGGACACGAAAGATATCAACGGCGACTGTCATGATGGACTGTGTGGAATCTGAAGCTGGTTGGGGACGTTGTCGTGATGTGGTAAGTTCGCAAATGAAGACACCACTGCCTGATCACGGCCAGTGCTCGGTGCTCGGTGTGTGATGTGTTATAGTCACGTCTCGAGCCGGTGCGGCGTCTCGCTTGAAGCAGCAGCCAGCCAGTCAACGCGAGTCTGCGTGTTTGCCGTCGTGTTCGCCTGCATACGAACTGCGACTTGAAAAGTCGAGAAGATGAGACGGCAAAACGTGAGCACTCATCCAGATAGTGCACTTCGTGGACTCCACGGTGTTGGGCTGATGGACTCCATCACAAAGCGTCTCTCGTTGACACGAGACGGCAAAACCCCTGCCGTCACATCCTCCCAACGCTGATGACTTCGGCTGGCAATTGTTGCCGTCTAATCAGTGCTGACCGAGAAAGGCGGCCAGCCAATCAGCGTCCAGTCAGGTTGCACAACCTGTCGACGAACATGGCTACACTCCCATCCTCAGACCATCCTCAGACGGATTTTTGACAAAAGAGGGGGCGTTTTGGATAATTCAGTCAAAAGAGGACCGCGTTTGACAAACGTGGGGGCGTTCTGCCTTTTTCCACCGAATGTGGGGGCGCCCGAGGTCGTGAGCCCCAAGTGCCAAGTCCGCCGGCGCTCACCAAGTCTCCTTGGTTGGCTATGGATAGGACCTTTATATGTGTATCATGAACGCAACAAGGCCTCCACGTTCATGTGCCTTGAAGCCCCACCACGCAAATACTCGCGTCGGTACTCTAACGACAGCAACGCTCTTCCAGCAGAGATTCGCATTTTGGTACCGCCCCCACGTTTGTCAAACGCGGTCCTCTTTTGACTGAATTATCCAAAACGCCCCCTCTTTTGTCAAAAGTCCGACTCAGACACTGCAGGCACGGCAAGATGCGATCACACAACCACAAAGGATCAAAAGCAAATGCATTCTATTGTATAGGTCGTCGTGTCCACGACTGGCGACTGGATTGGCAAGATGCGAGTCCGAGTAGCGGGAGGGAGACACGATTGTGATGGTGTGGTAGGTCGCCAACCGCACTCTCATGCGGGCGACTGCATGGACGCAAACGGGGTCTCCCCTGCAGGAGATGGGACGACGGTGACGATCGTGAGAGTCGGCGTGGCGTCCAAGCTGTTGGGGGAGAGCTTGTGGCCAACAGTGTGGGGAAGGCCGAGAGGAGAAGACGCCATGTGCGGGTGGGTGCGAGGGTCGAAGGCCATGTACATGCCGATCTGGATGAGGCCGGCGACGACCGTGAAGGTGTTGGGGGCGAACACGATCCACTCGCGAGCAAGCGCACTGTAGATGACCCACGTAGTGTTGGTGACTGCGCCGGCGACGATCATGTGGATGTTGAGGAACACAGCGGAGCGGTGCTTGAGGACCTGGCCGACCTTCTCGAATGGCGCGCTGTAGAGAGTGACTGTGGAGATGATGCCCAGGTAGCCAACGACGCGGCCGACTTCGGCTTGGGTCTGTCCGAAGATCGCACCCCCAAAGAAGGAGTAGGCTGTGACCAGTGCGAGTGGACTCACGAAGTACGCGATGGTCTTGTTGGCGGTAGCACGGTCTTCCGTGAAGCGGTAGAACAGCGCGATGTACGTAACGGAGAGGATGTCGCCGAAGAGGAACGTCGCGAAGATTGGGAAGTAGTTGTGGGTGAGGTATCCGTAGAGTAAGCTGTGATTAAGTGACGAAGGCAGACGTGTGGGTTAGCACAGACAGTCGTGCAAGCCGCAGTGCCACAGAGAGAACTCCAGCTTACTTCATGTGGCAGTTGGCGAGCATGGAGACCAACGGGATCAACGACTGGTGGCCGGTCGAACGGGTCTGCAGGACGCGGAACATGGTCGGGATGGGACTCAGGATCATGAGCGTCGACGTGACGGACGCCAGCACGCGGAAGAGCGTGAGAGCAGCAGACATCGGACTTGTTGGTGGGGCTCAAAAGGCAAAGTGACTCTGACTAACCGAGAGGCTCTCGGGGCGGAGGAGGTGGCGGGGCCAACCACTGGTGGTAAACCCTGAAGCGTCGGGTGAACATTCGCGGTGGTTCTTGTGGTGGTGGCCTCACTCTGTCCTCAGGCGTCTCCAGTGTACAACAATAGGAGTTGGTAAACGTCTGCAGCCGTTGTGTGAATCATACAACGTCGTTGGTGATTCAACAGTGTGATCACCACAGTCGAAAAAGTGTGGTGATCACCGCAAATCTGTGACGTGTGAGTCACATCTGCGACTTGTGCGCATACTTGATGTTTGTATCACACACCAATGTGAATGTGGTGTGGTGCACACTACATGTCCCCAGCCCAACCAACGGACGTGACCCGTGAACACGACGCTTTTCCCGTGGTGCTGTACGTGGATGTGGATGAAACGCGAGCAGATCCCGCTTTGCAGTCGCTCGTAGCGATGGAGAATCGTATCCAGGGGGACGACGCCAGTTGCGCCACGCAACGCTGCAGGTCGTGTGCCGTGTGATCTGTCGCCTAGATGGCACGTTCTAGGCGAGCTGACTGCCGACGTTGTTCACTATGCGCTGGCCCCTGGATTGCGGAGGTTGGGCACCGGTACGCGGTCTCCTCTTCCAGCCCTAGCTATCACTCTTGTCATCATCGTGAGGCACGCAGACATCTTCCTCTACTTCCGACGCCGGAATTTTGCAGCATCTCGCCGCTGCGTCGTGCATCGCCATCGTGTCAGCCACCACCTTGGTGAGCATCGTCTTCGCCGTTCGTACGCATTTCTTGGTGCCGCCTCTGTCCCTCTTCCTCGCAACTTGACCATCATGCCAACGTCGTCCCTGGGTGTGAATACGCGTGCTTCGCTCGTGTCTGTTGGTTCTTTCCATATCCAGCGTGTTGCTGCTATGAGTTCAGATTAACAGGTTTCTTTCATTCATTTTGTACTTGTTGGTGGTGGCTTTGGCTACGATCGGTGTCGTCTTCTCGACGCTCATAGCGAACATCACAGCTTCACTACACGGAATGGCTCAAGGCACATCTACTTGAGCACGACCGAGTACTGCGACACCGTCATCTTGGCCTTGGAGCCCACGAACGGCTCCGTGCCGCACTGGATCGTCTTGAGGTACTGTTTGCTGTCGAGGCCCTGGTTCTTGATGAGGTACGTGAGGAAGGACAGCAGGTCGCCCGAGAAGCTGTTGATCTGCTGCTTGGCGACGAACGAGTACACGGTCATCTGGCCGTTCGGGCCCTTGAACAGGTCGAAGCTGTGGCCTTCAATAGTGACCGTCGCGAGGGCCTTGCCCGTGCTGGAGATCGGACCAGCACCACCGATGGCCGCGAGCCACACCATGATCTCGTTCTTCTCCTCACCGCCGATCGTCGTGGTGGTGAACAGGTCGTAGGCCACGTCGGCCACGAGCTTGCCCGTGTACGTGTACGAGTACTTCATGGTCGACTTGATGGACTTGACCTTGCTGAGCTGCACCGGCGAGAACTTGAGCGCGACGCTCGCGAACGACTTGACGTTGTACTGGCCGCCGGCCCACGAGTACAGCGTGTGCCACGCGATGTTGCTGCCGCTGACCGAGTCCAGGCCCGTGCACTGGTTGCCAGACGTGGCCTGGTCCTTGCCCCACAAGTTGTTGTATAGCGTGTAGTTGCCCGTGACCTTGGTGCCCCACTGGCCGCACATGTCGGCGGAGGCGGTGGTGGCGGCGGCGACGCCGAGAAGAGCAGCGAGCAGGAACTTCATGATTGAGAGTTGGAGTGGGTGAGATACACTTGTTAGAAGTGGAGACGATTGTGGAATGAGCTGTTCATACGGAGGAGGAGGAGGAGGAGGAGGCGGCCCGACGCCGTCGGGTGGAGGGTGCGACGCTGTTAAGCTTACGCATTTGCAGCTGTCGATCCACAAGATGGGGACGATGAGCATGTCTAGCGCACCACAGCAACATCCGGAATCTCCATCCGATGATAGTGTACTTAGGAGGAGTGCAGAGCCGCTCTGGCCACAACGTGGTCACAGGAGACCGTGTACTGACTGTGAATGGCGAGTACTGTTGGCGCACTGTCTCAACACGGTCGAGGAGTCGGCATGTCCAAGTGGAAGCCACTGTGAATGGCAAACGTCCTGTCGTAATGGAGCTCATCCTTCAAAGCTACAGACTCTAACAAGTCAACTGGTTGTTGATGGTGTTGATGTGGCTGTCGCCTCGCGAGGCAACCAGCCGCCGCCGACGAGACTTGCTGCTCACCACCTGGCGTGAGCAGCTCACATCCACTCAGCTCAAGCACAGCAATTGAGTGAGACGGTCCGTTGTACCGTAGATTGCATATCCCTACACCAACCCAGTCTTTCGATCGGCCGGATCCGTCGTTTCCATGACCGAATTGGACTGTAAAGTCCGTTTCGCCATTAAGCGCGGGTGTCATCTGATAGACTAGTTATAATCAATATTCACGGAAAACTATCATAATAGCAAGGTAACCACTACTAAAGCGTTTGCGAATCAATTACCTTGGGATTTGTATATATCAGGGTGCGCATTATGGCGATACTGACTGTATTGAATTGGACTATAGCTTTTCGATGGGACGACATGTCGTTCCTGGAAAGCATCCGACGAGTATTATTGATGCGCCACGTTGATAAGCAACGTGTACTTCGACGCCAGCCAGACGTCTCGACAACAAGAGATGTGCAGTGTTTGTATATTTAGTTCGTTCCTACTACTTTGTGGTTCAGTATCCTACAGCACCTTGACGATCACCTTGCCGACGGCGCGGCCCGTCTTGAGGCGCGTGAGCGCGTCCACCGTCTTCTCCAGTGGGAACACCGAGTCGATCACGAGCTTGACCTTGCCGGCCTCCACCAGCTTGGTGATCTCGACCAGGTCACGACCCGACGGGTTCGTGATGAGGAAGCTGTGCTTGGCTCCAAACTTGGCGGGGCTCGGCGTTCCGCCCAGCGCGATGGTTACGAAGCGGCCCGTGTTCTGCTTGAGCACGCGCTGCGCGGCGTCCTCCCACGACTCGGCGTCGAAGCCGCAGTCGTAGATCGCGTCCACCGAGTGCGCGGGGATCACGTCGCCGTACTGCTGCGTGCGGTAGTCGATGATCTCGTCGGCGCCGAGCGACTTGACGAACTCGAGGTTCTTGGCGCTGGCGGTCGCGATCACGTACGCGCCGATGGCCTTGGCGTGCTGCACAGCGAAGATGCCAGTGGCGGACGAGCCGCCGAGGATCAGCACGCGCTGGCCGGCCTTGAGGTTGCCGTGCTCGGGCTCCAGCAGCGCCTGGTAGCTGGTCAGCGCTGCCAGTGGCACGCCCGCCGCGTGCTCAAAGTCCAAGTTCTTTGGCTTGTGGGCGACGAACGACGCGCCGACAGCGAAGTACTCGGCCAGCGAGCCGAACTTGCGCTCGCCCGTCATCGCGTACACTTCGTCTCCGACCTTGAAGCCATCGACGTCGCTCGCGACTTCGACGACCACGCCGGCGACGTCCCAGCCCACGCGGTACGGGGTCTCGACGGTCGGGTCGGGCTTGTTGGAGAACTTGGAGCCGAAGATCTCGGTGACCTTCCAGTCCACAGGGTTGAGCGCGGCGCTGTGGACTTGGATGCGCACGTGGGAGGCCGGCAGCGGCTCCGTGGGGACCTCACGCAGCTGCAGCACTTCCTCGACGGGGCCGAGACGCTCGTGGATGAAGGCCTTGTAGGTGGATGGAAGAGAAGCCATGGTGATGGATGGGGTGGTGGGGAAGAGGAGGTGGCGGTGTCAACTGGGGAGTGAATTCGCGAGTGATCGACTGAATTGGATGCGATGGAAGCTGCCGTCTCCAACGCTCTCTACGGCGAAGAGTCCCGTTATCATGTGACATGGCTCGTGGGACGAGAAGCTCCAACTGGGGATGACTCAGCATCAAGCAATTATGGCTGGTGCTTACTTTTGAGGGCGTCTCATACTGTTAGATAGGCATTTTGCCTCAAAAATATTCGATCCATGGACGTTGCCATTGATTATGCAGTCAAAGATCGTCGACGGACGGATTGGTGCATCAATTGCCGAAGCATTTGCGACGACCGCTCCAAGGGCTAGTCATCCGCCTCACGTCGCTTAGAGCGGATGACGAGCCCATGTATTCATAGTGGTTCACTCATATCGCGTGCGCTATCTGTTCTATTTACCCCGCACGGTGCCAGTATCCATTTGCCTTGCATCATCATCCGACCGCCAGACCAGCGGCTTCTGGTCATCGAGTGACAAAGTTCAAGCGACAATGAGACTCGCAAGGTTGTTCGCTTGGTTTCATGACGTTCCCCTTTCTCTATTCTTTTTTTTAAGATGGTGTAGTACTATTGGCCTAACGTTACAGCTATGGGTGGTCGCTAGCTCGAGCTCACTGGTGTGCAAGCCTTCGCCTTCTTCAGGATCGACTCGGGCGACAACGCCTCCTCGATCTCCAGCTTTCTCTTCGCCAGCAATGGCGAGCTGCTGCCTTCAGCGGCTTCAGAGCGAGCAGTGCCCTGCACGCCGTCGGCGTCCGTCGAGTCGGGGGATCCGTCGACGTTGGTGCCACCGTTCGGACTGGCGATCTTCCACGAGATTTGCTGGAACATCTTGTACTGCGGCGACCTGACCTTCTTGGTCGTGAGTTTCCGGGCCCCCACACCACCAGTGAGGAAGCCCACTTCCTCCTCCTCAACCTTCGGTCGGACGGGCAGCTTGAGGTCGTCTTCTTCATCAGCGTCGCTCTTGCCGTTCCCCGCTGGCTGTGAAGACGCTGGTGCTGATGCGGCATCCTTGTCCTCGGTCTTCTCCGCAGCTTCATCACGAGGAGATGGAATCATCAAGTCGCCTTCCTTCAGAGGAGACGCCAGCTCATCGTCGTCAGCGTAGTCCACCAACTTAGCCGCATCGGGTGCCCGACACTGACCTTCAGCGAGCTTCTGCTAACAAAAAAAATATCCACGTGTGAGCACAGGTTCCAAAATAAAACGACCTGCCAAACACAAAAACTCACCTCGTCCTTCACGAAAGGCGGCGTCGCAGGCTCCGCTGGGTCGTCAGTCTCCCAATACCGAGCCTCTTCTTCGTCGACAGTGGCAGCGTCGCGCTGAACAAACAGCACGTTTTCAGCTTCCTTCGTCGCGCTTGACGATCCGAAGTTGTCTTCGTATCGCACGCGAATGGCCTCGAACACGATCGGGCATTCGTCTTTGTAGGTGGTGTAGAACTTGGTGTAGATGTGCTCGACTAGAGATGTGAGGTTACTCTGTACGATGAAAGCCAAACGTTAGCACACTGCACAATCCATCGTTCGAACAGGGCCCGATATCTCCCGTACCTTTTCCACATACGCCAAAAGCTCCAATATTGCTGACGTGACGGCGCCAGTATTCCGTTGGTTGGGTGTGAGCTTGTCCATGAGGGGCGTGAAGAGATCATTCTGGATCAGGAACCGAGAAAAGAAAGCTTCTCCTCGAGCTGCACATGAACGCATGAACTTGACCGCGTCTACACAGTAGAAGAATGAGTCGTCAGCACATCCACTTCACACCAGGGATCACACGCGATTGGACGTACGAATCACGAAGAGCTTGTTCCTGGAATTCAGCATGCGTGACACGTAGGACGCGATGGGCTGGCGTCCGAATAAATACTTGATCCGGTACCCGTGGACTTCGGTGCAAAAGGTCAGGAGCTCCATGATGCTGTCCTGAAGTGCGAACAGAGTGGCTTCGTCGTCGACCGAGATGTACTTGAGCGGCTGCAGCAGCCAATGCATGTAGTTGGGGTACATCACGTTCAGGAACTTGTCATCCTGTTCAGGCAGGCCCAGTGCGGCGTCAGTCAACCATGAGCGTGTGGAAAATGCAGTCGCTAGACGGCTCACCTGCGGCAGCGACACCTTGAAGATCTCCTTGAGCAGCGTGAACATCTGCACGCGCGTCGACTCGTAGCGCTCGAACACACAGATCAGCGCCGTGAACAGCGAGGCGCCTGTCTTCCACTGGATCCGCTCCTTGTCCGAAGTAGGAGGAGCCACGCACTTGCCCTCGCAGGCCAAGTACGTCCGCAGACGTTCGGGGCCTTGGTAAAACACGAGCGTGTTGAGGATATCCAATGCGATCTCGACCTCTTTGATCTGGGACTCGGGCGAGCCGAGGATCACGCTGAAGGCCTCGAAGATGGCGCCGTCGCCGAACAGGTTGTTGATCAGCTGGCCGAACACGGGCGGCGCGCCGAAGCCGTCTCTTCGCAGTTGCTGCGGCAGTTTGTCGAGCGGACGCGTCGTGCGTACGAGCTGGATGACCTCCTTGAGCAGTCCGAGTCCGTCGAGGCGGTGCTCACGGTCGCGAACGAGCGTCTTGATGGACTGCCAGTAGTCGTCCGTGTCCGAGACGTACGACAAGATGTGGTAGTTGTTCTCGTTCACGAGGTGGTCGAGCATGATCACGGAGCAGTCGGGCAGCGAGCGCGACAGCACGTTGTCCTTGATGACGTGGATGCGGTAGTTGAGGTGCACGCGCGCCAGCACTTGGCTGTCGTGGATCGGGATGACCTCTTTAAAGCCGCGCTCGCCCTCGAGGTCCGTGCGGAAGTCCATCTCGCGGATCAGGCCCGGGTTGTAGCCGAACACGCCCACGACCGACAGGAAGTTCTGGTCGTTGAGCAGGATCTCCACCACGCGGCGGTCGCACAGCTCCACTGTGGAAAGCGCAATCATTAGAGAAAGTTCAACGGTGAGGAGACACAAGGGCAACGTACCGAGCGCGTAGAAGATGTCGAATATCCGGTGCAGCACGGGCTTCTCGGCGTCGATCTCGCAGACGTCGAAGAGGTCGAGCAGCTTGACAACGTAGGCGCCGTCCTGCGCCACGAGGTCGCGCAGCACGCGCGAGCGCACGGTCGGGTGGCTGGTCTTGAGCAGCAGCAGCAGCTCGTCCAGGTGCTCCAGGTCGCACGGCGGCAGCTCGCGTCTAATGGGGCAGTACAGGCCACTAGTCAGTCTCCTAGTACTATCGCAGACGCATACAGACTCTTCCTACGCGACGCACTCTTTGATCTCGTCGGGGAAGAACGCGTGGGCGTCCATCATCATGGCGGTGGTGCGATCCACAGGCAGGGTACTGAGTTTAGAAGCGGTCGTTGCGCGGCTTCCAGGGGGTCGTCAGGCGCCGCGAGACCCGCAGACAGTAGCAGGAGGACAAAGAAAACTTCACGCGTGGGCGGCTCAGGTGTTGCGCGCGGCGGGGGGGCGTGAAAGATGCACGGAGACGCGTGCGGCGGCGGTCGCTAGTCGAGCCTTCGCTTGAGCTTCTCGGCTTTGGCGGGCGTCGCGCGTGGGAAGAGAGAGAGCGAGAGGAGAACAAACAAACCCAAACCAAAACCGCACACTTTCCACCAACAACTGGCGCGCAGGGCCGACGAGAGTGATGGTCACGGGTCCATTTGCCGCCTTTTGTTGGTTTGAACGGCGAGGACGAGGGGAAAAGTGGCAGTTGGGACCTGTGACAACGCATATCTGGGTGGGGTTTTAGCTGGATATTATCTGCAATCAAAGGGGTAGGGCGGATTCTGGGTTGAAGGAAAAAGAACAGGGCGACAACCGGACGACGCGACACAGATTCCACCAATCACAGGCCTTGAGATGTGGCTGTGTCGTGGGATTGTGAGCATCCGAAGCGTCGCGGCGTCACGACGGTTGACCTGAAGAGGTCACGAGTCTCATTGCTGGTGGATCCAACGCAAGAAAGGCTAGTCCAATGGAGACGCCCACGCGACGGCAGGCGCTGTGTATGGCAAGGCTCGGGATGCGCGGGTCATGTCGTGGCAGTCCTCTCTCATCTACCGGCTCATACGGTGTAGCTGCTCATGCCCGGGTCGTCTCTGTGGATGTCTGTCAAGATCGGTGAACACGACCATCGCAGTGAGTGAAGCGAAGTACTGAAGCACTGATGCTCGTCAAAGTCGCGGCGTTCGAGTGGCTGTCGCTCGTGATCCAGATCAAGGGCGTGCTACGACGCAAGCGCTGGAGCAAGTAGTCGGAACTCTACTACGAGCTGAAAGCTGGCATCCGCCCGGCAACACGTTGTCCTCCGCCAATACGCTGAGACTCTGCCATTTTAGTCCACCGTACGGACGAACCGACCAGATCTCGACGTCGGTGGCAAGCTCAAACGCCAGCTCCGGCTCACCCCCTCAAAGCGGACGAGTGGCGGCAAGCGGCTGTCGCCTCTAAAGGCTGCGGCCTTGCGCTTGACGACTGACGGCTGCGGTGGTCCCAAGAGCCTTGATCCTCACGCCACGGTCCTCAGCAGTGAAGGCAGCGGCAGCGTCGCGCTTGGCCGAGGCTGCAATGAAGAGACCACGGGCCCGCCATCCAACGATCAGCCGATGCCGCGTTCTTCCTTGCGAGACGATGCCGAGTCACTGAGTGTGCATTTCCTGGTCCGTTCGAGCGCAACACCAGTATGCCGCAGGTAATGTCGCTTGGTGGTGGAGTCTCCGAGTTGGATCCGTTCTTTGATGAAGCCTCCAAGCTCGATCGTCGCCGCTACCAGACCATGAAGGAGATTGTGCGTGCCGACGAGAGGCAGTGATCGCTGGCCGCTGCAGGAGACATCTGAGGCGGCAGTCAGGACATCCACACGCCACTCGTGGCATCAACTGCTGCCGGGCAAGAGCAGTGCCAACCACTGTGGCGTGGACAAGCGCGACGATTTACGCGAGGACGCCATTGTGCTCGACACCGTTGCTAGCATGTGCACTGCGCGCTTCGTCGCCGCCGTACGCAGCAGAAGGACGACTCCATCGAGAAGATCAAGGAGCATTTCTCATCGTCGGCGCTGATCCGTCGTTGGAGTTCTCGTAGACGACCGGCATGAGCGAGCAGCCGCTGATTGAGGCCGTGGTTACTGGCCTCCACGACCAAACGGAACGCCCGCGACTGCATCGAGGCCTCGATGGACATCTCGACACATTTATGCAGACGTCAAGCGGCTCCGCGTACGTTCTCCTTCTTCTCTTTGCAGCGATTCCATCCATGCGGCCGCTGACGATGGCCCCAAAGGCTTAACAACGACGTCGTAGTCGTGCTCCTCATCGCATTCGTGGTGTCACCGTGAGCCGTGGATTGCCGTTCAGGTCGACCGTTGCCGGAGACAGCGGACCTTCGCTGCCGCCTGCACCAGCGTCAAGAGAGCGAAGGGATGCTATGATAAAGACAGCGGACTAACGAAAGATGGTTACATAGATCAAAAGATGGACTTCTTCTTCTTCTTCTTGTGGAAGCGTGACAACTCCATCGTAGTAGCCGACGATACAGGAAGACTCTGAAATGCTGATTGGTGTGACTGAAACGAGTATACGCACGCAACTCATGACAATCAGTGGGGCTCGCTTGGACGTGAGACGTGACGAGAGGAGCTTCACTGATCAGGACTCGCCTCGCGCTCGCTGTGACGGCTGCTTGAGCCACCGAGGTAGAGTCGCGTTGGTGACACATTGCCGTAGGCAGCTTCACTGAACTTTTTCATCGTATTCGGCGTGACGATGATCTGGGCGTGAACTGGAACACCAGCATGCCCACGATCCGCCTGCGCGCTATGCCGATCGATGCCCGTCTTCTTCCGCGTCTTGTTGACACCGCGACCTACGGTCTCTGTCCCTTCGCCAGCTCCACCATCGCCAGTTGGACTGTCAGCTCCACGGCCTGACTCGTGACCGTCGGTTTCCAAACGAGCTCGTTTCGAGCGCCGTCCATGAGCAGCAGCGTCACCACCACTTGAAGTCGCACCTTCACCGCCACTTACATCACGCGAACGATCTGTTGGATGTGTACCAACGTTCGGATGATCGCTTTGGCTGACTGCTTGGCTTCGGTCGCCACGAAGAGATCCTGGAGTACCCGAGTCTCCATTGGCATCGTCAGCAGCACACCCCTCCTTGGTTTCTTCGTCCAGGACGTGTTCGTTAGCGCCACTGAGACGCCTGCCGTTGTTGCCATTGCCCTGAGCCGGTTCTTGTGGAAGAATTTCGACACTGGAAAGGTCAACGTTTCCATCACTATTAGCATCACCTCGGCGATTGGATGCATTACCATTTCCTTTCTCGCGGCGAGTGGAGTCAGATTCGTCGCTTTGGCTGGGGCTGAGGGGGGGGACTGAAGCCTCCATGTCGGATGCTGCCGTCGGAGTCCGAGTCCGATGACGGACGACGCTCGAGCTCTTCGTCCTGCTCGCGATCTCTCACGCCCTGACGCGTTCTGCTACTCCCACCGGCGCTGCTTCGTCCTGGCTGATGGCGCAGACGCTGGGAATGCGGCTCACCAACGCTGTCGTCCTCCTCGTCCTCGTCATCCTCGTCTTGGCTTCCATTTCCGCCGGTGTCGCTGCCACTCTCCGGAGGGTACAGGGCACGCAGGTAATTTTCGAGAAACTCCACGTGGTCGCG
This sequence comes from Pythium dissotocum, assembly GCA_023336355.1. Classification (NCBI taxonomy): domain Eukaryota; phylum Oomycota; class Peronosporomycetes; order Pythiales; family Pythiaceae; genus Pythium; species Pythium dissotocum. The sequence goes on from JAADWY010000363.1 coordinate 27,839, forward strand.
CGGCCATTTCCCGCGACCCCGAGAGTGGACAACGCACGGCTTGATGGTGCGGTCCGAAATGATAATAATCCAGCTCGACTCGTCCACTGGATCTGGCGCGACGCGAAAGCAGAAATAGTCACCACACTTGCAGACGAACTTGCAGCGCTGGATCGGCCCCATCTTCGGGGGGATCTGGCTGCGGCTTTTGTCGTTGTGTTTACTTGTAGAGACGCTCGATTCCACACCATATTGATGCTTTTGCTTGCGAAAGTACTCTCGGAAGGCCAGGAAGAACGGCCACAGCTCAGTGTAAATCGTTTCGCTGTCAAATCGACGATGCGAAATCGACAACCGCTGGCGCTAGCGGATGACGATAGGCTCTCGCGATCATCTGCGCCGTGCGCGCATGCGAGATCCTCTTCATCCTCGTCGCCGTGATCCTGGCGGAGATCCATGTTGCCGTGCCGGCCTTTTCTTCGGTAGCACTCGACTGAGTAGGGGCCTGTGGATACCGTAACTGCCACCTGAGCAGTTACCCATTGACGACGAATCAAGCGTCGATGGATTCGGTTAAGTTAACTCGTCCAAGCAGCGTGGTCGCTATCCGAACGAGCGAACGCGTTTAAATGGTGGCGCACTCTGCGCACGAACGCTCGTACACCGCAATCTCGCTCGTATCCCGCACTAGTGCAGCACAGACAGTCTGTGACAGACTACAGCATGGCCACAGTCAAAATGCAAGTTCCCACTCTGCACCTCGCACTTTAGAGGAGCAAATCGGTCCAAAGGCTTAGAAGGGTAGTTCAAAGTAGTTTTCGAGTAGAATCATGTCTATTTATGTATTTTACAGTAGTAGGAGCTAATTTGAAAATGGCGGCCAAAAAACTACTTGGTCTCTTCACGGCCATCGTCCACGCCGATCGACGGGCACCAGTGGCTCCCGGTATCGTTTCACGTTTGTTTCCCCGTTTGTGTTCCCCGCTGCAGTGCCTCATTAGGGACGCGATCTTGAAGAGCGACATGGAGCACCTGGACAAGAAAGGGTGCTTATATGAGACCGAGAGTCAAGGCCAACCACCAGTGACTGCGTCTTCACCAGCCCGTGGCCTACACACAGCAGATGCCAACAACTAAGGATCCTTCAGTCAATAAGACGACAGGACAGTCGAAGGACAAGCCCAGCAGCACGCGGTTGAGTAAGGCATCAAACAACCACTGGCCGGTTGTTCAAGGGCGGTCGCCAGCTCTACCAGAAGCGCGACGACGTTACTTCAGCAGGTCCACGACGACCTCGTCTTGACCAGACGGAACTGCCTCGTGAGCTCGACCACATCACCGCGGGCGTCGGCGGTTACAGCTCTTCAAAGCACACCTCGCGCGTGTTTGCCGAGGCGTACGTGTCGACTGTCAAGCCGGAGCAATACGGCCGCTCTGCGCGGATCAAGAGCAAGATCGCGTACTCATCACCGGACCTCGCGCGTCGTCGTGGGAACATCAAGAACCCAGAGGCTCGGACACCCAAGGAGTAATCCGCCGGTACCGCTTCGGCTTCCAGCGCAGGCATGGACTTCCCTATGATGGGGACGCCCGTCTGCGCTCGAGCTGGATCGGTACCAAACCCTCTTGGTCCTTCAATGAGGTCTTCGTCTGTCACGCCTGTGACCATGTTGTATTTCGTCGATACCGAATCTCGGCTCGAATATCTGCTCCAATATCCGCTCCAATATCCGCTCGGGACTCTGTGCAGGTCACTTGACGTCCGCCCTGGGCCGCTGCGAGTCCAACTGCAACCACAAACAGTCCCAGAACAACATCTGCGGCCAGGTGACATGTGATAGCTAGTCGCCAACGCGAGTGAGTCCGTCATCGCTCGTGTAGAAAGTGATCCTTCTCAGATGCACACAAAGCATGCTCTGTTCACTGCACGCGGTCCACACAACAACTGTTCACAACGTACGATCTCGAGATGCATCGGCTCTCACGCACCACCTGTTGAACTGAACACCGTAACGTAAAATGCCAGTTTAAGAGAGATCTGCCAGATTAAGGGAGCACTCTCTTGGCAGATGACATACAAAAAAACTATATGTTTGGGAGCTCCCTTAAACTGATTTCGCCACTTTTGGTAATTCTCGTTTGGCGTCTGGCGCCACACATTCCCAGATGGATTTTGAAAACATTGGACTGCATAATTAAATACCCTGACATTTCACCTATCTGTTGATGTCGCTCCTGAATGAAGCAGACGAAAATTGACCTCGTGTGTGCTGTTTTCCTTAGCTCTCATATTTCTCCCTTAAACTGGCAGTTTACGTTAACCCTTTCGTTGGCAAAACACCGCATTTTGCGGTGTTTTGCAAAACGCGGTGACAACATAATGTCGAAAGACGCAAATATACCCCTTTGGAGACTTATTTCGACCGCTTTCTGAAAAAAACTTTCAGCCAATCAGCTAGAATTGGAGGTTTGGTCTCCCCATGGATGCACATTCTCTACCCCGCCAAACACGTAGTTTACAGAGAGAGGGTCTTATATTGGCATCACAAGAGGTAAGGTACTAGGTGCCAGAAGAATATATCGTAGAATACGACGAATACCCACTGTCGCAGTCATAAATCCCCACAGCCCGCAGAACGTTTCCCTCCTTGAGTGATGGGTGGGCGTAAACTTCCGCGTTAGAGAGTCAAAGCGGAGCCAATCACAGCAAGGACAGGACGGGGCAAATATATGGACGTCTGTATGGTGTGACTAGGTATGCTGAGTCTCTATGTTGTGCGGTGAGTGTGGCCTCGGTCAAATGGCCGACTTCAGCGATCGCGATGATCGCGCGCTCTTCCAGCTCGTGCTTGCATTCCACGACCGCAGAGAACCGATTGACTGAGCGCACGTCACAAAGGCCATGAAGGCTTCAAAGAAAACAAGGTCGTCGCTTCGAGAGCGCCTCAAGACGCTGAAAAAGACACACGGCAAGGATATCAGCTCGTTTCCCCGCTACTTTTATCCGTCCTCGCTGCCGTCACCAACTGCGTCTTACGGTGAAAGTGATGTTTACCGGGTCACTGATGAGATCTTTTCCTCAGTGTCCAGGTTGGATGTTCATCAAGCGTCTGGAGAAAGAGCGAGCAACGCCGGCGAGATCTCCATGAGTGGTGTCACGGTGATCTTGTCATCGCTGCGATTGACGTCGACCGACCGTTTTTGTGACATCGGATCAGCCATCGGGAATATTGTTGTGCAAGTTGCACTTCAGAGCAAAGTCATGAGCTGCTGTGGAATTGAGGTGCGCTCTGACCTCGTGAAGCTATCGCAAGATCGAATTCTAGGCTTCGCTTCTGCTCATCTGCGTCTCAAGACGATCTCAATTATGGAATGTGACATCGGACATCCGACTCCGGCTGCTATCCAAGCTATTCGACAGAGTACCGTTCTCTTCTCCAATAACATCGTCTTCGAAGTGGATCAGTCTCCGACTCGAAGAAGTGATCTGCGAGTCCCCGGCTCTTTCATTCGTCGTCTTGTGCCAAAAATTCTGCCATCGCCATCGACCAGAGTGCCAGCGCTTGTTTTGCTCGTTGTGGTTTGAGGCTCGAGTTGTTGAAGTAGAAG